>MU271445.1:0-64578 GCA_021432655.1 Atractiella rhizophila
CCGTCTACTCCGTCTCCTCTCGCTAGTGTGCAACCAATCACATTCGAAGCGGATGAGGGCGATAAGGATGGAAAAAAGCGAAAATGGGGCTTCCTGAAGAAGATGAGTATGACCACAATGAACAAGCATCCAGAACCTCGTTCAACCCGGCCGCATCGACACAACGACGAAGGTCGAACGGCATCCGACTCATCCAGCTCCCACGCTCGTTCTGCGAGAGGAAATGGTTCTTTGCTTGGTCGGCCAAGAACTGGGAATAGAAATTCACAGCTGATCGTGGAAGAAACGAAGACCTTGAATAAACGTCGAAGTTTCCTCCTCCTCCACAACAACACTAGAGCTGTCACCCCAGAGCCAGCAACTCCCGACGCTTCTTCAGATAGCAATGTGGTGGATTATAAAGCTGGACTGAAAGCCATCATTGCTTATCTACAGGATCTCAATGATCTGACTCCAGCTCCTGGAGGACCAGTTCACCGCAACACTCAGGCGTCAGCCTCATCGCCAAACCTTTCCGCACTGGCCTCAGGTAATTCTTCCCAGCCTTTACTGAGGAATCCTTCTTCCCGTAGAGGTACGGATGCTATGGGCTCTTTCGACAGCTCCGGAAGGTCCACGCCAACGCCAAACGAATTACAAAAGGAACCGGTGATCAAATGCAAAGAAGATGCAGCACGTAGGGAGAAGATTCTCGAGGAAGTGCTCAGTAGCGAGCGCACTTACCTTCGCCAACTGAAAGAAATGGTGGACATCTACGTAAAGGAGGCCGAAAAAGAGGTTGCAGTCAGTAGCACCGGCAAGAAAGAGCCTGTGGTTCCGATCGCAGAGAGACGAACCATATTCGGCAACATCGACAACATCATTCACTTCCACGAGTCCGTCTTCTTGCCGAACCTCGAATCAGCGGTGGAGATTCTGTTTATAAAGCGTAAAGCGGGCGATACAGTCGATACAGCCTTCATTCGTTTCATGGCGGACCAGGTCGCTCGCGTCTTTACCCAACATTCTGCCTTTTTCAAGTGCGTATACCACTTCGCTCCGTTTTGTGCTCATAGTGATCACAGGCTCTATGCTCCATACATCAACAACTTTGATCTGGCGCTGTCCCGTTTAAAGGCGTGGAATGCCCCCAAGTCTCCGCCGCCACCGACATCTTCCAGCAGCTACAGCATGGCAAAATCTGTTTCGTCAATGGGTGCGGCTGTCAGCTTGGGGATGTCGGGCATCACAGAACAGAACAGCAGCATGCCGTTGTCTGAAAGTCAGAAAAAACGACTCAAGGGATACTTGAAAAAGTGCAAAGCTGATCCACGTCACACTCAAGTGTCGTTGGAGAGCTACCTTCTACTTCCCGTTCAACGCATCCCTCGGTACAAACTCCTCCTCGAGAACCTTCTGTCTTGCACTCCAGTGGACAACAAATCACTGATGCCTGACCCAGTCATCAAGGAAGCTGCTGATATCATTGCAGAGATCACTGCTGACATGAATGAGAGAAAAAGGGAGAGTGAATCACGACATCGATTAGTGAGCACGTCGCAATTCTGCTAATCTTGGTTAATGTGTTTCTTCAGCTCTTCTGGCAACAGCGTATTCGCAATAGATTCCGCTCACCGCTCGTTCAACCGCATCGACGGATGATGAAAGAGGGCACAGTCGTACTTATGAGGGTGCTAAAACGAAGATCGCAATACGTTGATGTTGGGCAACAGTCCTCGGCCGGAGACGTGAACTCGCACCCTGGGACCCTCCCAAGTGGCGAACGAAGCCTTATACAGGTCAACTCGTTGGAAGTGGAAACTGAAACTAGACGTCTGGTATGGCCATGGAACCTATTGTGACTTATCTCACCTTGGGGATAGATTGCCCTCTTGTGCAGTGACATTCTTGTTCTGTGCAAAGAGCCAGAAGATGGAATGGATGGCACTGGTCCCGTCGATCTCTACACCGTCATTCGTCTCAGTCCCACTCCGGGGGTTAAGTCAGTTCCAGCTAGCATGTTTGGCCCAGCTGGTTCCAGTATGAATCTCATGCCATCTACCGTATCGCGCAAGCTAACTCTGGTCTCACAGTGATCCGCTTGGTGGATAGCCGAGCGATTTTGTACCTCAGCTGTCCTTCCCATGCCGAAGCTCTCACATGGGTCGAGTCGATCAATCTTCAGATGCAATCGTAATTTAGAACTCCCAATCTCCCATTTCTTTCAACTTTCAGTAAAGCATCTAGTTGTTTCAGATCCAAAGCAGCTCTAACGGCCTGTTCAATTCACACATCAGCAGATATCCTTTTGTATCAACAGCTTAAAACATCCGATCTTCAAAATTCTTGATTATTTGAGAAAAAACATAGATGATATACTCTTTGGTTATTCACCTTCGGTTTTCAGACTATAGTACCAGTATATCCATCCCTGTTCTTGTTTACTCTGTGTTGCGCTACACTCTTTCCTCCCATTTTAGTTTCTGTGGGCTCAGTTGAAACCATATAGTATTGGTCCTGAAGTTGTCCACATATATATTCATTCCGTCTTACACTTTCTTATTTCAAGATTGATACTTACTTTCCTTTTTGTTGTTCGATTTAGCTGTATTCCTCCAAAAGAGGATTAACCTTCCCTTGACTCTCTCTCCTCTCTTGAGTACGCTGTTGACTCGCAACCCCAGTCGTCCTTCACTTCTTCCATCCACTCTCCCAGCTTCAGTCCATCATTTATTCGATTCTTTTTCAGGTGATGTAGTTGTCTCTCTTTCGGGTGCATGAGATGCAATCAAATCAAGTTCAAAAGTCGAGCTTCGAGCTTGGAGAGGAAGAACTGGAGCGAGTGGAGTAGAGATCGTAGTCATACATTAACATCAGGCTAAGTCGAAACAAAATGTGACGAAAAGACAAGGTGATTTGTTATTCCCAAATATGTGGTCAGTTTCTGACAACATAACCATCCTGCCTCTAGCAACAGGAGGCTCCAACCTCTTGGACTTCTACTTGGCCTGTGAGAGTGTCTCTGGCGAATGTAAGATAGCCAAATCCAGCGCCTTAGTGCAAATGTCAACTTGGAGTACGGTAAAGAGAAAAATGGACGAACCGAAGAATATTGCGAAGAGGATGATGACGTTAAAGTACATCCCCAAAAGCATGAGAAGGAACGCAACCGTGAATTGGGCCGTGAACAAGAATGCACGGATTGAGTGCTCGAAAAGAGTTGGCTCGAATTTGATCACTGATGGGAGATTGCTGTCCCTTGTTGCGTTGAAAAGCTCAGTCCTCATGCCACCACAGAAGGAGAAGGCTAAAGCTCACCGCTTGTTGAGGGAAGTGACGGAAGATGAATCCTTCACGATGGCTGCTGTGGCGTTCTTCTTCTTTCGAACGATGTAACGGTCGAATTCCCTCATCGATCGCCGAACGCCTTCCACGAGGAATGCCATGAGGAAGATACCTATGAAGGTAAAGGCGAATGCAGCTGTGATCTGTCAGCATGAGATGTCTGCTTGAATGCGCTGCGCACTTTTGGAGCGAATATGCCAATCTCGCGAGAGGAAGCAGGCGTCCTCGACGTACCAGTTGAACAGCATGCTAATCTGTTATCGTCACAGTCAATGAGTAATTGACGCTGTAAATACAGTTGTGGGAAGACTCACTTTGCAGGCATGGCCGCTTCCGTCACCACCCATATCCATTTTGCTACGTGAGAATTGAGAAGTGAGAATTGAGAACTGCAGGAGAGGCTGGAGAAACTGTCAGGAGCTTCTGGAGATTGTGCATGCAAGAGGGCCTCTTTTATGGCCAAGTCGAGAAGGTTCGACGCTCCCGGATCAAGTCAGAACATTGATGTTCCCATCGTTGTTCCGAAACGGAGCTAGCTGATGAGCAAACAATGAATGGAAGGAACGATCAATGAGTAATTGACGCTGTAAATACAGTTGTGGGAAGACTCACTTTGCAGGCATGGCCGCTTCCGTCACCACCCATATCCATTTTGCTACGTGAGAATTTGAGAACTGAGAATTGAGAACTGCAGGAGAGGCTGGAGAAACTGTCAGGAGCTTCTGGAGATTGCGCATGCAAGAGGGCCTCTTTTATGGCCAAGTCGAGAAGGTTGGACGCTCCCGGATCAAGTCAGAACATCGATGTTCCCATCGTTGTTCCGAAACGGAGCTAAGCTGATGAGCAAACACTGAATGGAAGGAACGGAGGAGCATAGTCCTCCCTGCTCCCGTTGAGAGAGGCAAGCAAGTTGTAAAATATCCAGTCTATCATTCGAAATTAGAGCAAGAGCAAAAATGTCTCTCATCTCAAAGAAACAAGAGGCCTTTGTGCTATTGGAATATCCAATGAGAACTGCACCGCCATCGTGGTGAACATCTCCTCTTATCAATGGGTACATATCATATGACGGGCAATTTATCGGCAACTCTGCTTGGCTAGAGCAGCAACCCCGTCACGATCCGTTGTGCGCGATTCGATCTCATCTCATCAGCCATAACTTCTTTCGTTGTTAGACTTGTCCATTCCGTCCTTAACCCAGATGAAGGAAGGGAGAAAGAAACTGCACACACTAATTGGATGTGCAACTAGGGTACATCCTATGGCGTATTCTATCGCTGCGGATTGAGCTGAGGCGAAGGCAAAAATCGCGCAGAGGGTCTTCTGCATCCACCCACTGCACGCATACGGTGCATATTCCAACATTGGCTAGAAGCCTAACCGTCAAAAAGGGAAGGCATACATCAACGCCACATGCAACAGAGAAAATGCCAACCCTCTTTGTCCCCCCCCTTTTGTTCAAGGGCACGATGGTCGTGATGGTAGACTAAGTGAACGCTTGGAGGTATAAATATTTAGAGACTATGCGAGTACCGATACAGACACATAAGCTTTATCCTCTTCTATATCAATGTTTATTCGAGCTGGAGGAAATATTGGACCTACCACTTCAATCACTTCACTAAGAGGTAGCAATGGGCTCGTCTAAAGGAAATAATCCAGTGGCACCGCTTTCGCCGGTATCTTTCTTGCATCCTAGGACCCCCAAAATATCGTCAGTGAGTCCAATGAGAGGAGATTTAGGGAATGAAGAAGTGGAAACGAACGAGAGGAGCTGCATCAAAGGTCTTGAAGGTTTTTTCGAGGGAATCATCAAACGAGAGAATGGAGGCGACATTCCCACACCTTGCTATCCTTTGTCAGTCATTCATTATTCTGAAGATGAAACAGCCTACCGATAGCAATAGTTAGGCGCCGACCATACTGTTACAAGGCGACGATCAAACTGCATCTTATAGCCTTCCATCACCTGTAATCGTCGTCAGGATATGAAAGCATCTGAAGAAAGAGAAGTGGGAAGAGGAGAGAGCGGCTGACAAGCTGGTGCGCTCGAGCAATAAGTTCTAGATTGTTGTCATGCACGAACTTGTGGCACACATCCGCTCCAAACACATATCCCGCTCCACGCGGAGAGATGCTCCATCCTTTGATATCTGCTCCAGCACGAGTATCACCATCGGAGAAAGAAGTGCGAGGGAGAAGATACCTTCTGGGTCTGACCATAGGAGATCACACATTGAGCCGTCGTGTGGAACCTCTTGTTTGCGATCAATGAGGACGATCTATAATCAGTCAGTCACCATTAGCACATGAATTCAATCAAGAAAGAGAAGAGCACACTTGATCCACGCTCTGCACGCTCGGGCTCAATCCACCATGGACACATAGCACCTCCTCCTGAATCAAAGCCGCAAGTGGTAGGTAATCGAAGACTTCACAGCAGTACCTCCAGACGCTACTGCTGCCGTATTTTCGAACACATTCGTCGTAGAACCCATAGACTTGCGTTATTTGCCGCGATTCGTGGTTTCCTCTGATGAGTGTCATCCGGTCGGGATAGCGCACTTTGAGGAGAAGGAGGAGGAGGAAGGTCTCGACACTGTAGTGACCGCGGTCGACAAAATCACCTGAAGTATATACACATGTGAGCGATGTGAATAGAGGGAAGATAAAGTGAAGATTGACGGACCCATGAATAAGTAATTGGTATCTGGACACATCCCTCCTGTCCGGAAGAGCTCCATTAAATCCTGAAACTGTCCATGTATATCGCCGCAAATCTATTCGTTCCCTTTCATAAGCATTCAGACCAGAGGCGCTTGTACCGGAGAAGGGACACGAACGGTGATTGGAGCCTGGACGCGCTCGACATTGCCTTCTTCGATCAAAATCTCCCTCGCCTTCAGACACAACTCTTTCACCTCCGTCTCCGATATTGGTTCGCAACGCTTCAGCTGTTCTATCTGCCTGTACACCCGCCTCTCTTCAGAGGCTAGAGTCTCACAAGGACAAAGAAACTCACCTGTCAATGTCGGAAGACATGGTCGCCGTTTTAAGAGGTGGAACATCACGTGATACGAAGAACGCGAAAATCGCCACATTCTTCAATTGTTTGTCACGTCCGTCGATGCTAACTTGAGCGCGGTTACAACGCAAGGATGGATGCACGAAAGGGCCCCCAGACGTCACTTCTATCACTTCCCCTGCGCCAACGAACGGCTATCTCTAGCCTGCGGACCACATCAGTTTCTTCCCCTCAACCACTCGGTTCTTCTTCCTCTGCCACCTCAACATGCCTTCTGTATGTCATCTTTCTGATTGGTTTTTATATTCTCCCTGGTGTGCCCAGATGCTGACTACAAATAACGCTAAAAGGTGTGCGAAGAACGAGTCCCGATATATCTGCCCAAACTGCAACGTCCCCTACTGCTCTCTCGCTTGTTTCAAGGGAGAGAAACATCTCAAGTGCTCAGAGAATTTCTATCGAGATTCAATAGCGCGGGAAATTGAGAACGATGGCAAAAGGACGAAAGAGGAGAAGGTGGCGATGATGAATATCTTGAAGAAATTCGAGGACGCTTCAATGACGGATTCGGGATCAGAAGGCGATGGAGAAGAGCGAGAGGTGGAAATAGGGGAGAAGACTGAGGAGGAGCTCCTAGGAATGCTTTCGAAGGAGGAGAGGGAGAGGTGGGAGCGAATGCTATCAGGAGACTCAGCCGGAGAGGAGGAGTTGCAGAAGCTTCTGGAGGAGGAGAAGGAGGAATTGGAGCCTTGGTGGGTTGACGATAAAGAAGGGAAGCGTCCAACTCTTTCGCCTGAAGGAATGGATGCGATTTTGGAACGCGAGGCTCCTCATTTAACATACAATATCCTCTACGTATTGTACTTTTTCCTTGTTACCACGTCGAAGCATTTTACTGACCGACTTGGGTGCACAGATTGTGTTATGTTTATATCCACCGCTCGTCTCCCTCCCCCTCCCTCCGCCTACTGCGCCCACTCGCTCCCTTCCTCTTCTCCTCCACCGACCGCACCCTCCACGGCTCTCTAAAATTCGCCATCTCCTCCTTCCGCTCCATAGCGCAAATCACCGAAGATCAGCTGCTCCATCTCCTCCTCACCGACCTCTACCGATTACTCGAGCAAAAGGAACGCGCACGCAGAGGATTGGGCGAGATATGGAGCTGGATGATAGCTGAGAAAAGGGAGAGGGAGAGAAAGAAAGTCGAGTTTTTCCTTGGTGTTTTAGATGGTTGGAAGCAGCAGAAGTGGCTGGAGGTGAGAACGGAACTAGAGGAGGAATTGGAGTTGGGGAAAAAAGGAACGAAGATTGAAGTCCTTGATTGATCAAGTTGCTTTTTGGCTGACAGAATGATACGCATTGTAATTTATTTCCCAAGATGTTGTCTAACAGTACAAGACTTAATCCATCAGGTTTCACATGGTCAAATGCTCAACTTCGATTCAACCGCCCAACGCAGCGCTCAATGCTCACACATATTGAAACCCACATTAAAAACCAACTCATCGTTCTTGTGCACAAAGTCGCTACGCTCATCCATCAACTCCAGCCTCCACTTATATGCCTCCTCTTTCGAAGCCTTTCGTTGTCCTCCAACCTCCTTCAACTCTTCCGGGGTATACCAATCTGCTTGCTGGGGTGGGACGATGGAGGTATCAGGGACTTTATCTTTAGTAGGATCGACGAGGAAGAAGACCAATATTTTGCGATATCCAGGTTTGGTCGAGTCGACGAGAGAGAAAGAAGAGACACAGTGTTGATTGTAGTTAGGGAAGGCGATGCATCTCCCCTGTTTAGTGACCACACTTCCCAGGGGTTGGTTTAGCGGTCCATCACTGTACACAGTTTGAGGGAGGTAAGGAGGGAAGACAGGAGAAAGACAGACCCTCGCAAGGCGTACTCGGCCATCACTGCTGCCGTGTCGCTCTGTGGATAATCTTCAGGCTTTTCAGTTCGCTAATTAGCACTGACACAAGCTTATAGAATACGGAAGGAAAGAACGAACCTCATCCACCGCCCGTCTAAAGCTCAACTTGCTCTCCGTAATGTTCTCTTCTTCGTAATAATAGATACCAGTCGAGACGATGGCCTCGTTCCTCATACCCTCTACGTGCCACTTTCCCCCATCATATGTCGGCTTTTCCGGCGTGAGGAGGATGTTCGCAAGCTTGACAATGACTTTGAGCGTGATCCCGCGAAGCGATACAGTTGGAAAGTTGGCAAACTGCCGTGCGTGAACGCCATCTGAAGGATATTCACCCACATCGGAGACCTCCGCCTGAGCAGCTTTCTTGACATATTTGAGGTCCCAATGGCGGAGACCGTACTCTACTTGTTCTTCCTTCGAAATAATGCGAGCGGCCGAACCGCCGAGGCTTTTGCGAGCTGGAGCTGCAGGAGGTGGCGCTGACGCTTCTTCCCCACCATCTTCACCTTCTTTCTCCTCCTCCGCAGAATCATCGTGGTTATCATCGTTATCTTTTTCGTCTTCTTCGCCTTCTTCGTCTTCTTCGTCTTCTTCGTCCGACCGAGTCTCGCTACACCCATCCGCCACCCGCTTGATCACGGCCTCCTCTAAGTCCGATAAGACTCTTTCAAACATAGGTATGAAACGAGGGAAGATGTCCTCGAGCACTTTATAGACTTCAGAATACTTCTTCGGGTCCAGATTATTGATGTAGCTTGATATCTTGCACGACTTCCCATCTTCAGAAATTTCGAAAGGAGTCGGAAGCCAACTGAAGGAATCGGAGACATAGTAGTGCCTTGTCCAGTTGTGGGTGTCCCAGGAGATCGACCCCATTGAGCACCAGGGGAAGGTAAGCTCCTGAATGTTCCACCAGTTCCTATCTTCAACCGCCATGGACCGCGGATAGGCACGGGTATGTTTATATACGATAGGGTAAAGTGACGGATGGACAAGATTTAGGACTTGATTGTCCGAACGCGGATGCCAATCCTTCTCAGATTCTGGAAGATCTTCGAGTGGGCGAAGGGAGGAGATGAGGGCGGAGCGCGTGGCGGAAGGTATCAACAAATCGCTCTGCCAGATCCCGTCGATACAGGAAACCTCAATGCCATCTTCGGCTCGAAGTCTGTCGTACTCCTACGGAAACAGATGAGACAACTTACAAATCAAAGAAAAGAACGAACCTCCAATTCCTTTAGCACCCAGTCGACGGCTGCAGCGCTTAGCTTTCGCTTGATGTAGGCTACAGGTATCTCTTGTTCTAAGGCTTCCTCTTTCCACTTCTCGCGGATCGTCTCGTCCTTGTATTTCTGTGTCACAAGGGTTTCAGTCTGGAACCGTTCTTGTGAGAGAAGTCTTACCTCCCACCATTGCGGTTTGGAGCGAATTGAAGCAGACAAGAAACACATCCTCAGCTCAGTGGTCGAAAAGAGTGAGTTAGATCCCCCAGTGAAGGGGTTTGGATATTCCTTCGGCGCATTTGGGCCGCTTGGGTCTTCATCCGAGTAGTCTGACATCGCAATCAATGAGGTGCTGATTCTGGGATCTTCTCCCTTTTAAGGACACACAAAGAGAAGGATGAGTCCTATGACTGCTGTTGAGCGGACGTTCGGCTGAAGGAGCATGTTGCACTACTATGCGCGTGGACTTACTGCTGTATAGTTCAATATTGAAACAAATCAGAGCAGACGTTGCGCAGAAGACGCGAAATAAGTCTTGATTGCTGTTTGAACTGTGGAGTTGACAATTTGTCGACTATGAACTGGATCAATCAACACAATTTTAAGGTAATGTTAATGTTAAAGAGCTAAATACCTAGTTTTTATGGACCCCTCCAACCTATCGATGGGAAGGGACAAGCGATCTTGGAAGTAAACTTGAAGTGATGAAGTTGGAAGGGAGAACTACCAAGTCCGGAAATTTGGTGGGCGGAGAGGGACAAACTGCCCTGGTGTAACTCTTGTGCTGTCAATATCAATTAAGTCTTACTGCTCAGCAAGGAGTTTTGAGTGTTTTGACATTCGATTTATTTCCTTGCCTAGTATGTATGGTGAACGTTGCAACTGCCGATTCGGCGAACTGCCATGCCATCTGATGGATGCGATTGTGTTTCGTGTTGTCTAAAACCTGCAATTACAAATACTGCAGCGTGAATGATCAATCAATCAATCAAATCGTTGTATATGTGGAAAGGCTGGTTAAAACGATCGAATCGTGCCTCTGCCTGACTTCACTTCTTTCATCCATCAACTTCAACCTCTACTGCTCCTTCGAAACCTGTCTTTGTCTATCAACCTCCTTCAACTCTTCCGGAGTATACTTATACTAATCCTCCTGCTGAGTAGGAATGATGGATGTATCAGGACTTCGGTCGCTGTAGGATCGACAAGGAAGAAGACCAAATGTTATATAGTCGAAAATGGGAAAGGCGATACATCTTCCCTCTTTGGTCATCACGCTTCTGAGAGGCTGTTTGAGTCGGCCATCCCTGTGACTGGAGTGTAAGGAGGAGGACGGAGGAGAAGGGGGTGCGAATTTTCTCAAAGCTAAATCGCAAACTCGTCGGCTGCGCGTCTGAAGCTCAGGTTACTCTCAGTGGTGTTCTCGTCGGCATTATAATAAATACACGTCGTGAAGACTTTCCAATGGACACAGGGAGGGGATGAGCGCGGAGCGTGCGTCGCGAGGAGTCAATGAATCGCTTTGCTAGATCGCGTCGATGGCGGGAACCTCAATACTTTCTTGAAGTCTGTCGTACTCGCGGAAAAAGTTTAGAGAGGTTACGAATGAAAGAAAAGTGTGTGCCTCTAATTCCTTTAGCCCCAGTCGACGGCTGCAGCGCTTAATTCCCGCATGACGCAGGCTATGGGTACTCCTATACCAAGGCTTCCGCTTTCCACTTCTCGCGGATCTTCTCGTCTTTGCATTTCTGCGTCACAAGATCTCAGTCTGAGCCCCATATAAGAGAGATAGGATTGTCGTTCTACCGCTGAAATGAGGATGTGTTCCCTGTCCGCTTTAATACGCTCTAAATCGCGATTCGTTGAAAAGAGTGATTTATCCGCGCTAGGGAAGGGGTTTTGATATTACGTTGTCCATCTCGATCCTCAGATCTCAGACGGGGCCTCTGACATTCTATGTGCGTCTGCAAACGCCAACTCTGAGTCTGACATGGCATCTCAGCGCTCTGGGTCTTCATCCGACTTGTCGTGACATGGTAATCAATGACGGATGTGAGGTTGCTCGTTGCCGATGTGACATTCTGACGGAAAGATTTAGTCCTACGACTGCTGTGGATGTTTGGCTGCGAGACACTTTTGTGCACAGAGAGCAGAGCAGCACAGCATGTGCGTGGACATCGTGTCGTATGTAAACAAAACAAACGAAGAAAGCCTAGAAGGAAGGTCTGGCTGATCGATGATCAATCGCGAGAGTCCAGAGTTCCAAATTCTCTACATATATGCCTGAATGGATAAGTCGAGATATATGGTCTGACCCTTACGGAGCCTCACATGAGCCCATCCATCCTGATGTCAAAGAAATTGTTTGAATGTGATCTTCAAGTAGTACTCCCAGAACCACCAGAGACTCAGAGCGGTTGAGCCCCCTTCGAAGCACGATCGATATTGATTTCTGGGCAGGTTACATTGGAAGTTCTAGTCACTAGGAGGAAACATGCTACCAACGACTCGAGGGTGAGTTGAAACCGCCCGACTTCGGCGAATCCTCCTCAAGCAGCATCATCTTTTGAGACTCGAATTTTTCGCTAAGCCACCAACATAAAAGGGAACTTGTTTTCTCAAGGTCGAGCTCAGCAATCTTTCTCAGAAATCTCACTTTTGACGTTTGGAAAGTAAAAACAAGCCAAAATGGTCAACTTCACGATCGTGAGTCTTCGCATCTTCATCAGCAAATCAATCAATGGGATCTGTGGCGAATTTCGTGCTGATTACGCTTTTTCTTGCTTTGCTGCCATGGTTAGGACCAAGTCCGTGCCCTCATGTGCGTTTCCCGCTTTTCTGCGCTGCAAAATTCGCAGAAACTGATGGCGGGATGATTGCCTGTAATAGGGACCGTTCGACTAACATTCGAAACATGAGTTCGTTCTTCCCTTCCTGTAGTTCCACTCGCGATGCTGATGGGTGTAAATGAATAGGTGTTATCGCCCATGGTTAGTCAGCGCTCCACCTCATTTTTTTCGATCGCATCGCCGGACAAACATTGATAAACTGATGGATGGATGTGATGGATAACAGTGGATCATGGAAAGTCGACTTTGACCGATTCGCTAGTCTCGAAAGCTGGTATCATTGCTGCCAACCGTGCTGGTGATGCTCGATTTACGGAGTGCGTATTCTACTTTGTACCTTGGGTTGCAATTTAAGGGAGTTTGCGACCTAAGTACGAGAGAAGATGAACAACAACGTGGTATTACGATCAAATCTACGGCTATTTCTATGTATTTTGAATTGGACAAGGAGGATTTGGTAGATGTCAAGCAGAAAACTGATGGTGAATCTTTTCGTCCTTATTTTGATCCTGATTTCTAATACGATGGCGCCAACTCAGGAAACGAGTTCTTGATCAACTTGATCGATTCTCCCGGGCACGTCGATTTCTCTTCTGAAGTCACTGCCGCTCTTCGTGTCACCGATGGTGCTCTCGTTGTCGTCGACTGTATCGAAGGAGTTTGTGTCCAGACCGAGACTGTGCTTCGTCAAGCTATCGGAGAGAGGATCAAGCCGGTCGTCGTCATCAACAAGGTCGACCGTGCACTCCTCGAACTCCAAGTCACCAAGGAGGATCTTTACCAGACCTTCGCGAGGACCATCGAATCCGTCAACGTCATCATCGCTACCTACAACGATCCTGTTCTCGGAGATGTCCAGGTGTACCCCGACAAAGGAACCGTCGCTTTCGGTTCCGGTCTCCACGGATGGGGATTCACGCTCAGGCAATTCGCTGGACGATACTCGAAGAAGTTCGGTGTCGAGAAGGAGAAGTTGATGGCCAAGCTTTGGGGAGAGAACTACTTCAACCCTAAGACGAAGAAGTGGACGACTAAGTCGACCGGCGCTGATGGTGAGAAGCTTGAGAGGGCTTTCAACTTCTTCGTCCTCGACCCCATATTCAAGATTTTCGATGCTGTCATGAAGTTCGAGAAGGACAAGATTTTCCCGATGTTGGAGAAACTTGACGTGCAACTGAAGTCGGACGAGAAGGAACTCGAAGGCAAAGCCCTCCTGAAGGTCGTCATGAGGAAATTCTTGCCCGCCGGAGACTCTCTCTTGGAGATGATTGTCATCAACCTTCCTTCTCCCGTTACCGCTCAAAAGTACCGAGTGGAAACTCTCTATGAGGGACCTCTCGATGACGAGTCCGCTATCGGTATCAGGGATTGCGACCCGAAAGGACCTCTTATGCTCTACGTCTCCAAGATGGTGCCTACTTCGGATAAAGGTCGATTCTATGCTTTCGGTCGTGTCTTCTCTGGAACTGTTAAGGCCGGACCGAAGGTTAGGATTCAAGGACAGAACTACGTTCCAGGCAAGAAGGAGGACCTGTTCATTAAATCTATCCAGAGGACTGTCTTGATGATGGGTCGTTATGTCGAGCCTATTGAGGACTGCCCTGCTGGTAACATCGTTGGTCTTGTTGGTGTCGATCAGTTCTTGCTCAAGTCTGGAACCCTCACCACTTCTGAAACCGCTCACAACATGAAGGTCATGAGGTTCTCTGTCTCCCCTGTCGTCCGTGTCGCCGTTGAAGTAAAGAACGCGAACGATCTGCCCAAGCTCGTCGAAGGTCTGAAGAGGTTGTCCAAGTCTGACCCATGTGTTCAGACTTCTATCTCTGATACTGGAGAGCACATCGTCGCTGGTGCTGGAGAACTCCATCTCGAAATTTGCTTGAAGGATCTCCAGGAGGACCACGCTCAGGTTCCTCTCAAGATTTCCGATCCTGTCGTCGGCTACAGGGAGACCGTCCAGGCAGAATCTTCGATGGTCGCTCTCTCGAAGTCCCCCAACAAACACAACAGGTTGTATGTTACCGCTCAACCCATTGACGAGGAGCTCTCGAAGGCTATCGAGGAGGGAAAGATCAACCCAAGGGACGACTTCAAAGCCAGAGCTAGGGTTTTGGCCGACGAATACGGATGGGACGTCACGGACGCCAGGAAGATTTGGTGTTTCGGACCGGATACATCTGGACCTAACGTTCTTGTCGACATGACAAAGGCCGTCCAGTATCTCCACGAAATCAAGGATTCCTGTGTTTCTGCCTTCCAATGGGCGACTAGGGAGGGACCTTGCGCCGAAGAGATCATGCGTGGTTGCAGATTCAACATCATGGATGTCACCCTGCACGCCGATGCCATCCACAGGGGAGGTGGACAGATCATGCCTACCTTCAGGAGAGTCGTCTACGCAGCTTCCCTCCTCGCAAAGCCAGGTATGCAAGAGCCAGTCTACATGGTGGAAACTCAGTGCCCTGAGACCGCTCTCGGTGGTATCTACTCGACGTTGAACAAGAAGAGGGGACACGTTTTCTCTGAGGAGCAGCGTCCAGGAACTCCCATGTTCGTATTTTGTTTTGCTTTGTTCATGCCAACTAACATGTCTCGGATAGGTACACTGTCAAGGCTTACCTTCCTGTTGCCGAGTCTTTCGGTTTCACTGGTGATCTCCGTCAAGCCACCGGAGGACAGGCTTTCCCTCAAATGGTGTTCGATCACTGGGCTATCATGCAAGGCTCCCCTCTCGACAAAGGAGGAATGCTCGAGACTCTCGTCAAGGGTATCCGGAAACGAAAAGGTCTCAAGGAGGACATGTGCGTGATCTCTATCATCTCACTTCACTGTTGAATATGATCTGATCTATTCGTTGGGAACAGCCCTTCCCTCGACAACTACTACGACAAGCTCTAAGCTTGCTTTTCGTTCTCGTCTCTCTCGGTTCACATCCTTATCGTGTCTCACATTCATTCATTCTCTTGTCTGCGCCACCTGGATCTGAAAACCGCTCGTTCAATGTATCAACATGTCTCGATTTGATGTTGTACAATGGATTGGCTCGAGATGTTGGTATCGGCTGCTTTCTCCCTTCTTCTTTTTCTCTGATAAATGTTCTGATGATGACCAATACTAAGAAGAAGTGAAATGAATGATACAGATACGTTTTGACGATGTACCTCAGTGCTTCCTTGCTCCTTGTTCTGCCCTTTGGCTTCTTGAGTAGTGTCACTATCGTTTGTCACCTTCGCCACCAGCACTCACTCTGGCATCCCGACTTTCAACAACCACATCTTCATCTTCGCAACTTCAAGTTCATAACAAACAGCACCTTGTAATGCTGGTACAACTCTCGCGGAAATACCTTACTACGCCAATGTTCACACCGCTCTCCATGCTGAGCCAAAGAAAATCCCCCTGTCCATATTAATACCGTACTCATCAAGATCAAGGAGCCAGCTCGAACTGTGGTTCTCTCATGATGACGCTCTGCTTTCCAATGTCCTGTTGGGGCGACTCGAATTTCAAAGTCTAAACCATTGAGGTTTCTTGCCTTATTTGGGCAGACTGTTATGGACTAACATTTTCATCCCTCTCAGAAAATCTGCTTCAAGACCCAGGTCGTACACATTGCCTGTGAACGAGGATTCGTTAAATCGGCGATAAACGTAGGCCTTCTGATGAGAAAAAATCTTGAAAGGAATCCTATAAATTAAATGACCAGTCTCTGCAATTCGGTAAACTTGCTAGACAGACAGTCACCACTGTGTTAACCTTGTCTACGTTTTCGGGAGGCTTGACCACACCATCCTTGAGGTGGATGACAAGTTCTTGGGTAGTGGAGAGTTGGATCATTGACAAGGCGCGCACAACCGCACTTGCAAGGCAAGCAACTGAAATATCTAATCGCACCGATTCTAGCTTTTGAAAACTGGTGTCCTCACAAACCTGTGGAAAGTCGATATCCCTTCCTAACCCAGGTCGTTTGATCTCCAACTTTGCAAGAAGTCGACAGTGTCTGACTATCATTTGGGCAGAGAAGTTGGGATCCATGTTGCCTTATGTAATGTCGAGATTCGTATTGTGGCCGGCCACTTCAACTCTTTGGATGAAGGTGAATATCCATGAGACTGGATAAACACAAGGAAGTCTTCCAGATTGGACAGCTGGGAAGCGACCTGACTGGCGAAAATGACAATCTGCGGCGACAACGAGATCTCCAACTTCTTGAGCGTTGTGGAGGCTGTCGCAGCGAGGGAAACCAAACCCGAATGGATCCCAGCACGAGACAGAGACATTGTTTGAAGGCAAAGAATGTGATTGAGCAAGGATTCCAAGTTGAAGCTTGAGACAACGTCTACTGTATCTTCTCCGATAAACAGTCATTTGCGTCTTTAAATAGGATGGGAACTGAACCAAGCCATTAGGAAGGCGCTGGAGTAGGTCCGTGACAGTGGCAGAAAATTCATCTACCGCTATTGGCCCGATATTTGAATCTTCTCCCTTTGCGAAGACGGCATTCGAAATTTTGCGGTTGTAAGTCTTGTCCAGCTTAAGGTCCACAGAAACCCTTTGACATGAGGCAAATGCTCAGTAGGAAACATGCCTAAATCTTTGACACAGTCGTCACAATAGACACCGGAAGGCAGATGCTGTCTTTTCATCATAAACCGTGACTTGCTTCTCGTTCTCGTCTCTCTCGGTTCACATCCTTATCGTGTCTCACATTCATTCATCCTCTTGTCTGCGCCACCTGGATCTCAAAACCGCTCGTTCAATGTATCAACATGGTCTCGATATGATGTTGTACAATGGATTGGCTCGAGATGTTGGTATCGGCTGCTTTCTCCCTTCTTCTTTTTCTCTGATAAATGTTCTGATGATGACCAATACTAAGAAGAAGTGAAATGAATGATACAGATACGTTTTGACGATGTACCTCAGTGCTTCCTTGCTCCCTGTTCTGCCCTTTAGCTTTTTGAGTAGTGTCACCGTCGCTTGCACCTTCGCCACCAGCACTAACTCTGGCATCCCGACTTTCAACAACCACACCTTCGCAACTTCAACTTTAATAACAAAAAGCACCTTGTATGCTGGTACAACTCTCGCGGAAATACCTCGATACGCCAATGTTCACACGGCTCTCCAAGATGAGCCAAAGAAAATCTCCATGTTCATATTAATACGGTACTCATCAAGATCAGGAGCCAACTTGAACTGCGGTTCTCTCATGATGACGCTCTGCTTTCCAATGTCCTGTTTGGGCGACTCGAGCTTCGAAGTCCAAACCATGGAGGTTCCTCGCCTTATTTGGGCAGACTGTTTATGGACTAAAATTAAGAAGTTCGTCCCTCCTCAGAAAAGCTGCTTCAAGACCCAGGTCGCACACATTGCCTGTGAACGAGGATTCGTTAAATCGGCGATAAACGTAGGCCTTCTGATGAGAAAAAATCTTGAAAGGAATCCTATAAATTAAATGACCAGTCTCTGCAATTCGGTAAACTTGCTAGACAGACAGTCACCACTGTGTTAACCTTGTCTACGTTTTCGGGAGGCTTGACCACACCATCCTTGAGGTGGATGACAAGTTCTTGGGTAGTGGAGAGTTGGATCATTGACAAGGCGCGCACAACCGCACTTGCAAGGCAAGCAACTGAAATATCTAATCGCACCGATTCTAGCTTTTGAAAACTGGTGTCCTCACAAACCTGTGGAAAGTCGATATCCCTTCCTAACCCAGGTCGTTTGATCTCCAACTTTTGCAGAAGTCGACAGTGTCTGACTATCATTTGGGCAGAGAAGTTGGGATCCATGTTGCCTTATGTAATGTCGAGATTCGTATTGTGGCCGGCCACTTCAACTCTTTGGATGAAGGTGAATATCCATGAGACTGGATAAACACAAGGAAGTCTTCCAGATTGGACAGCTGGGAAGCGACCTGACTGGCGAAAATGACAATCTGCGGCGACAACGAGATCTCCAACTTCTTGAGCGTTGTGGAGGCTGTCGCAGCGAGGGAAACCAAACCCGAATGGATCCCAGCACGAGACAGAGACATTGTTTGAAGGCACAGAATGTGATCGAGCAAGGATTCCAAGTTGAAGCTTGAGACAACGTCTACTGTATCTTCTCCGATAAACAGTCATTTGCGTCTTTAAATAGGATGGGAACTGAACCAAGCCATTAGGAAGGCGCTGGAGTAGGTCCGTGACAGTGGCAGAAAATTCATCTACCGCTATTCGCCCGATATTTGAATCTTCTCCCTTTGCGAAGACGGCATTCGAAATTTTGCGGTTGTAAGTCTTGTCCAGCTTAAGGTCCACCGAAACCCTTTGACATGAGGCAAATGCTCAGTAGGAAACATGCCTAAATCTTTGACACAGTCGTCACAATAGACACCGGAAGGCAGATGCTGTCTTTTCATCATAAACCGTGATCTTTTCATCAGCCGTAGGAACTTCGACTCAAATTGCGTTCATACGAGTCCCTTTTCGGGTCGGAAATGATAGAATATAGGGAGGACGATGCTCTCAAAAAGAGAAGGTATGATCGTCCTCGTAATCGTCGACACACTAGGCTGATACTCTTTAGAGCAGGTTCGTAGACAATGCCGCGACGGGACATGATCGTGCCAGTCGGAGAGAAATGCATGCCTGCAGCGAGGGTAAAGATATATAAGTGAAGCTCAGTCGGTAGCGTCAGAACGGCGGGATAGGATGGACTTCTTTGTTCGACACATGATGGCGAAAAACCGCTTTGCTCTCAGTCCCAGTACAGTGATTACTGGGTGCGCGACAGCTCCTAGTACGTTTAATGGCAGAAGGGACAAAGGGGTATTGTCCTTTTGTACCATCGTCCTTTGAGTACCCATGTGCCCCAATACGTCGAAGAGTTTACGGCAGAAGCAAAGCGTTTCTCCAAATCTGGTCCGAGATGAAGGGGTGCACCAGGAGAATGGAGGCAGGGAAGCACTCCCGTCGAGGTTCCCTGAGGCTGACGCCGAGTTTGTCTCTCCAAATACACAGTCGGCCTCAACGCTACACGAGCTGGTTGGATATGTTCATATCACGTGACTAGTGAACACTGAGCAAAACGACGATGGCGATCCCAGAAATGCCAGGTTCTCCTTCTCCAGGCGACTCTCCAGTCGTTGAGGAAACTCAAAAGCTGCCACTAATGACTTCCGACGAGGTCAACTTTCTTGTTTACAGCTATCTCAAAGATGCGGGTTGGTCCTCTCTTGAAGTCTGCTCGAACGCGTCTTGACGTTGTCTGCAGGATTTCAACATTCCTCATATTCACTCCTACACGAAGCTCAGCTGCTGCCCTCGAAAGAGAACACTAGCGTCCCTTCTGGGCTGTTGAACATGTCCATCCCACCTGGACACCTCGTTAGGATCCTCCAGAAGGGATTGCAGTATCTCGAAGCAGAAGCTATTTATCGCGGAGTGCGCTCATTCCTATTTCTCAACCAATATTGTCATTAGTTGATGATTGTGCGATGCAGGAAGACGTGTCAGCAAAACCTGTCCGTCTAGTAGGATACAAAATTCCTGATCCCCCAATCGTCCCAATCATCCCGAAATCTCTGCCTCGATTTCCTTCTCCCTTCTCCAACCCCTCCGACCAGACCTCCAAGTTGAACGACGAAGGAAACAACATCGCAAAACCTGCTTCTCCTTCTCCTGTAGCTCCTCCTTCAGGAGCAGTCGCACCAACCGTGAACGAACAGAAAGAGATGCCACCGCCCCCTGTTCCTTCCTACGCACAAGCTCAAGCTCAGAGCCAGTCCGTAGTAGCAACACCAGCGTCTAAACCCTCGTCTACGCGCTCGAGAAAGGATTCTGTGTCCTCCGCTACCGGCGGAGGAGGGTCGGGAGTAGGGAGTAAGAGAAAGGTGCGGTCTAGAGCGCCGAGTGGGGAAGGCGAGAGCGAAGAAGAAAGTGAAGTGGGAAGCTCGAGTGCGAGGAAAGACAGAGATAGAGAGAGGGAGCGGAAACGGAAGCAGACTGAGGGATCGGGTAGAGTGAGGGAGAGGACTGCGACTGGGGAGGGGAAAAAGAAGAAGAAAGCTAGTGTTGGCCGCCCGACACCTCCATTGCCGCCTGGTAGCGCCACTATGAAAAAAGCAAAGGAGAGGAAATCGACTGGAGGCGGAGGGAAGACGGATGAGGAGGATATGAAGAGAGATGTCGAGCCGAGACCTGTTGCGAAGTTCGCAGTGACAGATAAGGAACGGGTAATCACGCTTGCTGATTCTTTCTCTGGTCAAGTGCGTTTCTGACTCTCCTATGTCGTCCCCATTCTGGCCTCTAGCTTATCCTTCCCATTCTGACCCTACTGACCAACGTGTTCTTGATGGTTGTGGGGGATAGTTAAACAATGGCCAATGGAACCCAGCAGAACCAGAGCTGTTCGTGGCGGGAGGAGCAGACGATATGGTCCGTACATGGCACATACCGGATCAATCTTCGGAAGGAGGAACAGACGGGATGGAGACTGAGATCGACAGCACAGCAAAATTTAAGATGGGTGGAACGGGGAGGACGCTTGTCACAACTCTTCAGTGGAATGTGGGTATTTCTCCCCTTCCCTTTTCTCGACTATCCTCATCGATTTGTGAAATGAACAGAAAGAAGGAACTCTCATTGCTTGTGGGAGAAGGGATGGATGTGTATCCCTTCATACGGCCGAAGGCGGTTACTTCCACGTTTACATGTTATACACCGGATACCCAGTTACGGCCTTGAAGTGGAATGCAGCGGGAAGTCGACTTCTGACTGGAGGAGGTGACGGGAATCTTTATCTTGCTGATGTAGTGGATGATCCAAGACCCAGCACGAGACAGTATAGCAGTCGACTAGGTCCGCTTTTCCCCGGTCTCATAATTCTTATATGAAGTATTTATGCCCCCCTCTTTCCATAGTTGGAGATGCCGTCCTCGATGTCGAATTCTGCACCGACAATTTCTTTTTTGCAGCTATCGACAAGGACATCAATCGTTTGTATCCTTCTCCCTCTATTGTGCTTTCTTGACATGTGTTGCATCCAGTATTCAACATAACGAAATCGTCACCCATCCGCCGATTTAAAGGACACACGGAAGATGTAAACGTGATTGTCGTTGATCCCACCCATCGATACCTGGTTTCGGGATCAGACGATTGCACTGTTCGCTTGTGGTCTCTTAGCAGCGTGTCGGAGTTGAAATCCATTTCGGGAGACGCAGAACTAGTCAAAGGGGAGGGAGAAAACGAAGGACAAGCAGAAGGGGAGAAGGGATTCGTGGAACGCAATGGAGGAGTGGTGGAGCTCCTCCATAACGGTGAGATTCAGGATGTCGTGTGGCATAAAATTGAAGGGAGGGAATGTGTTCTATCGTACGTCCTTCCTTCTCCTCGTCGGAGCTGGTTAGTAAGCTCATGGTCGCTGATTGCAAAGGCTTTCCTTGGATCAAACCTGCAAGATTTGGAGCATTGAGGATGGATCATGTCTAAGGAGCTTGAAAGTGGGAGGAGAGTCGTGGCGCGAGATCGCACTTTCTCCTTCGGATGGCCTTTACGTCGCTTTGCCGCTCGATGATAGGACGGTTGGAATTTATAGGCTTGCTGTGCGTTTCTACCTGTTGCGTCAATAGAAGCTGGACTGACTCTTTCGTAGGATGGTGAGCTGTTACTTGAGTACGAAAACACTGGAGATATTATGGGGACATATTGGCATCCAACAAGACGTCAGATTGCCCTCATTGGCAGCAAAGACGATACAGTTGTAGTGGATATTTCGCAGCTTTATGACTCGTAAATTGAGCATTGCTTCGCCTGGATGTTCTGTGCTCCCTTCTTGCCTTACCGTTTGCCTGCGTTGTTGTTTATTTTTGAGCTGCAGATAATGAGTGATTTGTTGTTACCATGGAAAAAATACTATATGCATGAAGATTCCATGGCAAAGGCAGTATACCAAGGTTAAAGGGTGAGTGACAAGAAACCCAGTACTAGTGACACAACAAATCAACATGACTAAAGAACTTCGAATGTACATCGATTAAAATTTGCTAGTCTTCCTCCACAACTTTCTTCTTCTTTGGACCCTTCTTCCGCTTGGGCTCTGGCTCGTCCCCATCGTCAGGATGGGCCTTTCGCTTCTTTGTCTTCTTCTTGGGGGCCTTCTCTTTGACAGGGGACATGTCCTCTTCATCCGGAGCAGGCAGAGGGCGGGATGGAGCAAAAAAGTCATCCCCTTCATCAAACCCGGCACCTGACAGGATACCACTCCCAACGAGCCCTTCGTTCGCCTTCTCCGCTCTAGCCCGTTTGTTCTCCTGACGAGTTCGAGCACCCTTTTTCCCGTCGGCCACGGCTTTCTCCATTGCTGCCGTGCGCCGAAGTTCCTGCTTGCGGATGCTCTCCTCCATCTCGTCGTCACCTAGAAGGAGCGACACGACCTCATTCGGTTTAGCGACCTCGCTATAGGACTGGCTCGAGGAACCAACAACGGCGTCCTGGACACTTTTCTTTGTTCGAGCTAGCTGAACTATTCGCTCATCGATGGTTCCCTTCGTGATGAGGCGATAAACGGTGACCTGTTTCGTTTGGCCCAGACGATGCGCACGATCCATGGCTTGGGAATCGTTTGACGGATTCCAGTCTGAGTCGTAGAAGACAACGGTATCCTGCATATGAATTGAGTATGAAGCATTTTTTTCGATAAATACGAACCGCTGCGGTAAGATTAATACCAAGACCACCTGCTCGGGTACTAAGGAGAAAAATGAAAATGTCCGGCCTTAAACGCAAACGTGAGCAAAAGGTACTCTATGTAAAAGAAAAAATATTACCTTGTTTGCCAATCCATAACCATGTCGCGACGCTCAGAGATCGTAGAAGAACCGTCCAGCCGTAAGTATCGGTAGTGGCGGAATGAGAGATACTCCTCCATTAGGTCGATCATTTTCGTCATTTGAAAGTAGATTAAGACCCGATGTCCGCCACCTTTCAACTCATGAAGAAGCTTGTCCAGTCGCGCCAGTTTACCAGAGTCCAAGATAAGCTTCATCAAGTGCGGCACTCGGAGGAGAGGGAAGTGGTACTGGTCGGGGGATGATGCGCCGATCGTTCCTTTGATGGGAGCACCTGGGAGAAAGTTGTCCAGTCGGGTAACGGCCTCTTCGGACTCGAGAGACGGGGCTGGCACACCGTAGAGAGCAGTACGTAGGTCGTCGTTATAAAGAAGAGACTGCTGGCGGCGGAGGAAGCGTTGGTCTGACGCATAGACCTCAATTGGCGGTGCGACGACTGCCGGCATGCAGGAACGAATATCCAGTCGTGTGAGCTTGGCAATGAGGGAGGAATTGTCAGAAATTTGGTTTAGTCGAGGGAGATCGATATCATTGAAGGAAAGGGACTTGGGAAAGATTCGCAATGAGTGGTCGATGGCCACATCACTGCAACCTGTGTTAATGACAGTGCCAAAGGTGGGACAAGTGTATACCTCGATAACACTAAGTCTGCGTCCTCCAGCAAATCATGGTCCCTCTTCATTGAGCTGAAAATGGCAGGCAGAGAGCCAGAAACAGCCAACTTTGTCTCCGACGGAGACGCATCCAGAATACGAAGGAACGACATGGAAGAATCTGTCAGCCATTGTGAGCAATCGAAACGGGACTCAGTGAAGAAGCCAACCATTGGAGTCGAAGGCCTCTTTCAGATATTCCGACGACCAAATGTTCATTAGATTTCTTAAATACAGAGTGTCGAATCCTGTCCTTGATAGCTCAGACGGCTGATCAACCGCATCTGTCACCAGAAGCTTTGGGAGAGTGTATCGAATGGCGCTACGTGACGCATACGGGACATCGAGGAGGTCTCCAGATTTCTCGAGATTTATGTTGTTGGTAAATGGAACCTCAGCCAGAGCGAAGGGAGCTTTGACATCGCCTCGTTCGAAAAGCTCTGGGTGGTTGCAAACCTGGTCACCACCCTTTAGACCGAGTAAGAGAACGTGATCGAAATCGAACCTTTCTGAATTGCATTATGAGGTTCATGAGCTTCGAGACGCTGTCATCCGATCCCTCCACAGTTGCTCGCTGCATCAGGTCCGAGAGCGAAATATTCTGTCTCAACGTGCGGTACATGAGCTTTTGTCGTGGAGTCAGTTCGCACATGACATCCAGCTCAATCTGTTTATAATCTTTATTTCACGGCAGAATACACGCAAATAAAAGACGCACCTTCTCTCCCAGTTCGTTTTGAACATTCTTCTTGATTCTTCTCAGCATGAACGGTTTAAGAATCATATGGAGCCGACGAAGTTGGTGCTCATTCATGGCGCCTTTATTCTCGGCGCTATTTTCGATGTCCTTCGAGAACCACTCGCTGAATTCGTCATGGGAGTCGAATAGAGAAGGCATGATGAAATGGAGAAGTGCCCACAGTTCTATGGCATGGTTCAAATCAATCACACACAACCACGAGGAAAGCCGCACCTTGCATGCTATTTTGGATAGGAGTTCCAGTAAGCAGAAGACGATTTCGACAGTGGAATCCGAGAAGTGTTTTCCAGCGCGCGCTAGAGGACGATTTGATTGCCTGGGCTTCGTCTAGAACCATGTACTGCCACTTCACACGCTGGAAATACTTCTCATCTTGCACGACCTGGACTCAATCAGCAATGCATAAAGAATACAAGGAGCAATGCACCAGTTGATAACTTGTGACGAGAACATGAAAAGGGGCATCCTTGTCATACCGCATCTGCTTTCGGTTCCAAAATTTCCTCAGCGTCGCACGATCCTTGCTGTTACCCCAATATGGGAGTGCCTTGAGCGAAGGGACAAAGCGAGTTATTTCCTGTTGCCAATTGTGGAGAGTCGAAGCAGGAGCAATGACGAGAAAAGGACCCCAGATGTTGTGTACTTCCGCGAGATATCCAAGTAATGAAATTGACTGCACGGTCTGCAAAATCCTAGACTAAAAAACACGCAAGGATTGAAGGGAAGAAGAAGCGAACCTTTCCGAGACCCATCTCATCAGCTAAGATCCCATTAATGCCTTGCTCATACAGATTCGCAAGCCAATTTAGACCCTTTAGTTGGTATTCTTTGAGTTGGCACTGGAGCATTTTCGGTTGTTTCACTTCCATGGAACCGAAACTTGATGGGTTCTGAAAGTTGAGCTCATCCGAGTCGATGTTGATACCAGAGAGGATGTCAGCACTCGTAGACGCCGCTGCTTTGTCCACCACTGTCGCCGTTGTCTGTTTCGCGGCAGCGTCGAATTCGGCGGCTTTGGCGCGCGCAGCTTGAACCGCATTCAGGGCGTTACGGCGAGCGTGTTCATTGAGGTTAGACTCGTCATCTGCTCTCGATGTTAACTAGACATTAACGTAAGGAGTGTTATCACGAACCATTGTCAAAATCGATAGCCTCTAGCTCCTTCTCATCGTCTTTTGCGTTCTCTAATATTTTCTCTAACTGCTCCTTCCCCTCCTTGTTCTCCGTAACAGCCTCGACACCAGCACCAGCGGTATCCGTTGACTCTTCCGCTTCCTTGGTGCGCATCTTACTTCCGACGAAATGTGAATAGAGCTCCGTTTGAGTGATGAGGAAATTGAGTTTTCTCGCTTGTCTCTTGGCTTCTCGAACCTCCTCCTCCTTCCGCGCTTTCTCAACCATCTCCTTTTCCGCCTTCTTTCTCGCCTCCCTCTCCCTCTTCTCGTTCCCCCTCCAAAACATGCCCATTTCCCTTCCCACCTTCTTCGCTCTCGTCTGAATTTCCTTCCCCACCTTCGTCCTCCCCTGCGCCTTCCTTGCCTCCCTAGAGACGATCGTACCGACGCGTTTGCAAAAGAACTTCTTGGACGTCTCCGACTGTGTCTGGAGCTTCCACACCTTCGGTATCTCTTTTCTCGCAATCGCCATCCACACTCGCCTTTCCGCATCCTCCACAGCCTTCCATCGACGAGCCGCAGCCTGCTTCCCTGGCACGCTGACCTTGCCTTTCACCTCATCGTCAGAGTCGTACTCGTCCTGACCGTAGGGAAGGGTGGAGCCGTATGGCGTGCTCCCAAGAGGATACTGCCATGCGCTGACGGAGGCCGTCGTGGGAGGGAGGCCGTAGATGGATTCAATTGACATGCCCGGAGGGATATGTTGAGGCGGAGGCGGGAGGTAGTACGGCTCAGCGGACAGTCCGTTTTGCTGCATAGGAGAATCGTAGTCTTCCTCGTCCTTGACAGCACCGCGTTTTCGTTTCTTCTCCGCTGCCCCTTTTCGCTTCTTGCGGCCATTCTCCTCAGGCACATAGACATCGTCGTCATCCATCATACTGTCCTCGTCCTCAGTTTCTTCAGCGTCCACGTCCTTGTATCCGCGTTTTGTTCCCCTTTTCGAAGAAGGTGGTTGGGAGGACGCGGGATAGGCATCGTAAGGCGTTGCAGGCGGTGGGAGTAGATGTGGAGGTCCGGTGACGAGGGCTGGGAGAGGAGGGAGCGGTGGAAGGGGCGGGAGCGGTGGGAGTGGAGGAAATGCTGAAGAGGGTGATGCTTGGGGCTGCTGAGCGAGCTGAGCTTGGAGGGAAGCTCTCTGAGCGAGGAGGTCGTCTTCATACGAGTCCTCTATTTTCGGCTGAGCATCCATCCTCGCCCTAAAGGCCAAGGCAAAGAATTTCAATCCCATTTCTTCAGAACAGGAAAAAAGCAAGGACTGACCTCCTTTCCCTCTTCCTTTCTTCTCTCAACAGTTGTTCCCTAGCGGCGTGCTCCGCCCTTATCCTTTCTTGGTTCCTCTCCTGCTCCTGTTGTTTCCTATCTTCATTAATCGCATCCATCCTTCCCCCAGCCCAAACCGAAATGTTATACGCTATCCTGAGCTGGCCTCTATTCGCCTTAGACAACACCTTTCGCTCGTTCTTCAGCCGGTTCTCTTCTGTAAACTCCTGGTATCGCTGCAGGGCCGGAAGCCAGATGTCTTGAGTTTGAAGGAGTTCAACGTCGGAATCGACTTCGGCTTCTGATGCCACGATGGAAGGAGAAGGTGACAGAGCTTTCTTCTTCCTCTTCGCCTATCGTTCGACGAACGTAAACGTCAATCGACATGCTCCAACTTGCCCCGGAAAGACAAGGAAAAAGCGTACCCTACGTTTAGGAAGCGGGGGGTCAGGAGCTTCCATGTTCGTTACAGATATGGCGGGTGAATGCGGCGCGTAAGAAGTGCTTGCCATTGCTGTGGTGAGAGACGTGTACTGATATTGTCCTTGACTTTTGAGCTGAGGTTGTGGTGGGTGTGGAGGTGGGACAGGCGGGAGAGGTGGCGGTTTATAGAAAGCCTTGACTCCGGGAGCGCCGACTGGAAAGAGCCATGCAAAGCTTGTCAATGCGAAGCGTAACCAAAAACTCGGAGGTGGAGCAATCGACTTCCGCTTTGTTTCAACCACCACTCAATTTATCTCAGCCTTTGCTCTTTACGAGCAGTAATACGAATTGATAGGAGCTGAGGCACAGAGACTCCGACGAGAGTTATGAAACAAGTGAAGGAAAGACTTGTGAGGTAATTTCGCTCCGGTGACTGGGGATGGAATGCAAGCGAAGATTCACAATAGGTACGGTATTGGCATCATGGCCCTTCCAATGGATGTTACAAAGACATTGAATTAGAGACATTCCTGCCAAAAGTTACAGCGATCTCAAATACCAAATCAGTAGTGGATAGTTGGTGATCTTAAGAAGTTTGTATCATGATATTGGTGACTTGACAAGGTAGTGTTTGGTGAGCCATGATTATCTCAAAGTTATTTTACTCAGCTGGAACAAAAGCTGGGTTCAGATCTCTGTTCAAAGTCCATTCATCCTCACCATTGGTAATAATATAATTTACCAGGTTCTTAGTAGTCAGAGGTCAGGTGACCATGGTAGGATTAGGATTATAAGAGTGATTATAAGCAATATCCCTGCCAGAAAAAAAGGTTCATTCTGGTCCACTGGAAATTACCATCCATCTCTGAGGAACAATGTGAGACTTGCGGGTAGAATGGAGACATGCATTTCAAAGTGTTTCCAACAAAACATGGAAGCTTTTTGCAAGGAACCAAGGCAGAATTGAATGTAGCATGATGGTGACAGGGAGACCAACAGCAACATGGCAACATCCTTATCATCAGTTCTGTCACCCATCACCTTCAGCTCTTGCCCTATCCTGAGGATTCAATTAACATGCTTGTACATAGACCCTAACATGCCATGTGTAGGAGAAGTACATACACTTGTCAGTCTGAGATCTGGTACAGCTGCTTGAGACCTCTTATGTTGATGTCGTGGATATCAGCAAGTACATGGTCTTTGCATGCATTGATAATGCTTGAGTAGGCTAGGTATGCTCTTTTTGTTCATCACTTCTGCAATGCCTTGGTTGCTTTGACCTTACGATCTCTCCAGTTTCATAGCCTCTGCTCCTTCAGGACTCACTGCTTTAAGATCTGTTCCAACAACAATCCCTTAGCCTTCTGGACAGCTTACCCTGGACTCAAAATATTCACCATTCATCTACTTGTCCTCAGCTGGTAAGTACCCTTTGTATCAAATAATATTTGATTACTTGATAACAGGTACCAAACAATTTGTGGTCAACAATTTTCTCTACTTCCCATTCTTCAATTCAATTCATCCAATCTAGTGGTGCTTTAGCTGTAAGAAGCAGGGAGAAGGAGAAGAGAAGCCTGGAGACATTAGCATATGTGAAGCTTTCCAAATGGCTACAGGAAAGGAATGCACCATGATCAGATCTGTATTGATTCTGCTGCTATGGACCATATCATGCTTTTCACAAGTGGTTCTCCATGCTCAAACGGCACTCACACTACATTTATTCGTTCCATAGCATTATTATCCAAGTAATTGCACTGTCAAGGTATTACCAATGGATCAATGGAGTAGGGGATAGATTGAATTTATCCAAGCCCTCTATGACCCTGAGATCGATTGGGGATGGGTGAGAGTAATATACAGGATGCAAGTACAAACCTCATGAGTACTGTAAAAGCTGATGTCCTTAGCATTGCTGTTTAGGTATATTGGAAGTAGAGCCTGAAGCTATTGTAAGAAAAGAATATGGACTAGAGATAAGGGAGGAGGATCACCACTCATCATATGTTGGATGCCTCCTTCACTAACAATGAAAGCTCACATTCTCCTCTGGCCCTGTGGAGCAAGCAAAGGAGAAATTGAAGCTGATCCATAGACATATAGGGTACTACACTCATTAAGTCAAGTGGAGGAGCTGAATATTAGCTCAGTTTTACAGACAAAATAAGAAGAGGAAAGTGGCTTTACTGAGTGAAGCATGAATCCAATGTTCTCTCCAGATTCAAAGAATTTAAAAGCAAATTCAATGGCGTAGGACAAATTGAGTTGGAGGCGAGTGCCCCTTCCCGGCCTTGGAGTCTCCCATTTGCTCTATCTCACACGTCTGCTTTTGCAGTTACGGCTCACCTGGCACACATGCTTAGGGCATATAGGTTTAAAGAGGTGGAAAGAGCTTTGTGACGGGGATTGGGTGTCGGATTTCGATTGAATACGACCTCATTGGCTCTGTGTGTTGCTTGTGCCGCCTGAAAATTGAAAGCTCGACCAAATCATGTGACCACAGTGTGTTCCTCGAACACCAAAGGTGAACGAGTTGATTGTAATCTGTGGGGTCCTGTCCCGGTCTCTGTGTTGCAGATAGGTGAGTGATATGGACTTGGGATTACTGATGAGGCTACGGCTAAGATGTGGTGGATTCCCCTGCATGCGAAGTCTGATGCAGCTGGGGCGCTGAAGGAATGAGTACTGTAGTCTGAGCGACGTGTAGGCATTAAAGTAAAGGTTATTTGAAGCGTCAAAGGAGGTAAGTTTCTGTTCTTTTATATTACACATCAGACATCCATTCCTATTTACAACCAAATGGGTTTCATTGAACGTCGTTGGTATATACTTTTTGACGTGGTGCGTACTGTTCTTTTTGAATCTGGTTTACCGTTATCTTTCTGGGAAAAAGTAGTCTAATTTGCAGTTTACACTTTGAATCAGTTACCCATGTTTTCTCATGGGACTTGGAAATGCCCGGAGGTATTGTGGTCAGGATCAACACTGGACCTCTCACACCTATGCACTTTTAGTTGTCTGGCTGTCATTCACATTCCTGTCAAAAAGCAGAGGTCAAAGCCAGACCCATACGGCGCCATTGGTTACTTCGTTGGATACCTCAAGGGGTCGAAGGGTTGGTTGTTTTGGTTGCCACGAGATGTCGTTTCGTCCAGTCAAAGGAGGTGGACTGGTTTGAGGATCAGTTTTACAAAGATAGGACAGAGGAGTAGACATGGGTATTGGCTAAGTGAACCACAACGATTTTATGCCCTCCAAGTTTGATGCTTTGGCTGATAATGTGACTGTGAGCATACCAGATCCTTCTGCCATTCTGCAACCACCAGATATGCCCTTTCCTGAACCAGCCTCCATTACCGCTACCACAATACTTCCCTCTGATGTGGCCACCCTGAGACTGGGAGTGCTGTTCCTGAGAGGAATGATAATCCAGGGTGGATGGAAGTATGCCTGAAGCGGTACAGAGCTGCTACTGCAAACAAGCAGTATATGATCTTGTCCCTTGCCACTATCCTCCTCCTTCCACAAGACCTCGATGTAATGTTCCTAGACCATGATTACATGGTGCTAAACACAGGTAAACAATGAGGAAACTTATAATTCTGCCCCTCCAATTCCATACCCACAGGGGTCTCCTGATCCTACAGAGCACTCCTCGACCCCTCTATAGCCTCAGATATCGTCTTTATACACCAACTCTCGTATTTGGATAGGACTAAGAGACTACGTTCCTTCTGTGGCTGCTGCTACTATGAGTCAAGAGATGTGTTGATCTGAACAGGCTGTGAGCATGGGAAGGATATACTGTTGGAGTTAACTGGAATGGGAAATAGACGAGCTGTCCTTCCATGAAGCCCTTTAAGATCCGGATGCTGATAAATGGTGGGCAGTGATATTGATTGAGATATTTGTTGCAGGTGATGGGGATGTGGGAAGAACACTCGGTAGAGTTGCCTGTGGACAAACATGCGATTGACTGCAAATGGGTCCTTCTTATCAAACATGATTTGGATGGTAATGTGATTAAATACAAGGCTAGGCTCATAGCTAGAGGTGAAAAGCAGAGAGAGGGTATAGATTTCACCGCGATGTTTGCTCCCATGGTTCGAAAATCCTCGCTCCATAGCACATTATCGATAGTGACCACAGAACGACTCAAACTCACGCAGTTTGACATCAGAAAAGCATTTCTGAATGGCACCCTGGAGGAAGAGGTGTTCCTGCATCAGCCACAGTGTTTTGTTGATTCTAGCAATCCTAGCAAGGTATTCCGACTAAGGAGGATGCTTTACAGCCTTTGTCAGGCTTGAAAAGGCTGGTATGATACCTTCCATTCTTTTCTCACGGACAAAATTTATGTTCGCACAAATGCTGATCACGGCGTGTACATTAAGCGTGAGGGTACTGAATTCGTCATAGAAACTCACAATCATGTGTTTGCACGTTGATGATGGTCTAGTTGCAGCGTCTTCACACCAACTCATCGAGCGACTGTTCACATTGCTGCGATCACAATTCAAGCTTACTAAGTCTCCGGTCTCCAATTTCCTTGAGATGCACATAAAATGGGATAAGGAGAACAGCAGGGTCACTCTTGATCAGGAAAGCTAGGTATGTAGGTGTATTGAAAAGTCCACAATATCTGAACGGCACACGGCACTTCAAACTCGTTTGTGACACGACAGGTTCAACGACCATTGACGGCGACTCCGATTTGGACCACACATCTGATGTGGATACGCGACGTTCGATATCTGGGGTTGTTTTTCAGCTGGGCAGGTCAGCAGTTTCATGGATATCTAAGATGCAGCCCATGGTGGCGATATCGTCCACTGATGCTGAGTTTATTGTGTTATCTGCTGCTGCGACACAGGCTGTTTGGCTCAGACAGTTGAAGGCTGACTTAGAATTCCCTCAGACATCCCCTACATTGATTTGAGGTGATAATCAAGGTGTCTTAACACTTGCTAAGCATCCTGCTAACCATAGTCGTACAAAACATATCGAAGTGCATTACTACGCCACTCGTGAGCGCATCATGGATGGTCAGATCATCCTCAAATGAATTCCCACAAATCAGATGGTCGTGGATGTGATGACGTAGGGACTAGCCCGCCTGCAACATTGGACGCTGTGCTCGGAGATGGGTCTGATTACTGGATAACAGTTCCATTATTCTTTGAAAGAGGGATTGGACGTTGACCTTGTTTTCAGTTTCTTCTTTCAAGAGCATCTGTCAGATGGCCTCCCAATCATCGGCTCTCAGGGAAGCACTATTATGTCGACAGGCCATAACATCGAGGAATTTGGTGATAGCCCTCATGCTGATGAGAATGGAGAGTCTCTAGCTATCCAGGGAGGTGGCACAGGGCAGGCTGATAGGATCGCTCAATACCATGGCATTCTCCCAATGCCAAGTGCTGGCTGCAAGAATAGCTGAGCACCCTCAAGTGACAGGTGATGATTTCAGCAAGCTAGGTATCTTGAGCCCAGAGAGCAAGATGGTGATAGAGGCACTCTTCCACAGCATCAAGGGAGGATACCATCATGCAGCAAGGAGACATTGGTGAGAGCAGTGACTAGCCACCATCTTGTCTATGGCATTCTCGTCAAGGTGATTGCATTCATTCCTCGAATCCCATATGCCTTTCCGGAGAGATCATATGCTTTCCTCGCTGGGCTTCCCATTCCATTCATCAAGGATGGGGCAATACTTTCCCCTGCTCCCAAGATGGTGCTCCCTCAGGATCATGCCTCCAAGCACCATGATTTCCTCCTGCTGTCCCCACAGAGAGAACCAAGTATGCGAGGCACGTGGTCACCATCACGAAGGTGCACACCTCTGGGAGAGCCATGTCAGCAGCTACTGCCTACTTGTCGGCAATGACCGCTATCAAGGATGCTAGGGAGAGGAAGCTAAGAGTATGAGCCTTCAAAATTTTAGAAGGTGATGCTCTCATACAGGTTATCCATCTCCTCCTTACCATTTGAATATCCAGGGACCTCATTGGCCATCGCAGCGGGCACCCATTTCTTGCTAGCCAGAGACATGTCCTTCTCTCTCCTCAATTGAAACATGGCCATTGTATATCTGGCTCGTGTGCTCAATTGAGGAGCACCATTAATCAGGGCATTCTTGATCTCCTTCCTGAGAGCACTGATTGTCACCATTATCATCGCATTTCCAAGGCCAGGAGGGGACACCTTGAGGAGCCATTGATAGAGGGTTCTATCGCCAGCGGTCACACTTTTCTTGGAGAATGAGAGGGGAGGCACCAACCCAGTCTCATGGATGAGGGAAGCATTGTACTTCCCTATGACACGGCAAGAGAGAGAATCCTCTGCTTCCTTGCTAGCACCAGGAGGAGAGGTCATGCTGGCTGTGCTGGCAACGCTTACCTCTCCCTCTGATTGAGCACTGAACACACTCTCTCAAGGAGGCATATCACTGGATTGAGCAGCTGCCTTGGGCACTTACTTAGAGGTGCCTTTTCCAACTGAGAAGTTGAATGCAACTGGCTTGCCAGGATGCGTTCTGCTAGATGGATGGGTGATCATCAATGGCCTCTCAGTATCTCTGCCAGTCAGCGAGCTAGATACTCCTGTCCCTGGAAAGACAGCGATGAGAGGAGGAGGAGAGGTGCTCGATAGCTTGGCCGCCTCTAGCTGCTTGCTAACAGTGTCCAATGATGCCGCTTGCACACCGATTAGCTTGAGCTGCATGGTTGATTTCTCAGCAGCCTTAGCATGAGAATCCAAGACTCTCGAGAGGTTCTCAAATGCCTCCCTCAGCTTGTCTCCTGCTGGGGGTGTGAGAGCATAGGCTCTCTGGTTCACTCGGTCCCCTCCTTCCATTCTATACTTAGGGTTAGGGTTATGTTCCTGGCTCCACAGCGATTTGACCACCATCATGCTGCAGATCCGGTAGATAGTTCATTGCATTGTATATAGCAATTTGACCACCATGACACTGTGGACCAGGTCCAGCGCACACTGGGCCCTCAGGGATCAAAAGGATAGCATGCTCCTCGGTGCTTCCTTGCCTGTCTCCGCTGTGGCTCTCATCATTTAGGAAGCTAGCAAGCAATCTGATTGGAAGAAGCCTATCCTCTGAATGTAGAAGTTGCCTGCCTCTTTGGCCCTCCATCTATCATGAACTGGCTTTCGATCAGATTTCTAACTGCTTAATCGTCAACAGGATACCACCAGACTAAGTTCTCCAGTCTCCAGCTCATCCTTGGCTTTCTAGCTACCATGAACTGGCTTTTAGTTGTCAAGGGATCAGATTTCAAACTCCTCTTAAGAATAGAGGAAACACATCACATTGTACAATGGGAACCTAGAGGAGCCTTTAAATAAGTCAAGTTAACGCTAATGACGTACAATCAACATCGTCCAGATACATTAACATGTGACAAACGTAAGACATCCAATCTGTCATCATGAGCAAGAGTCGAGATTATATGTTTGAAAAGTGAAAAGAGGGGAATTCCATCTGGGTGGACAAGTTTGAAGCGGGCAAGTTTGTGAGAATGGGCCGGATCTGGATCTACAGCATACACGAAGATGGTGCTCAAAACACTGTCTACAATGCAAAGAACACTACGTACCTGGATCCACAGCGTACACGAAGATGGTGGTCAAAACGCTGTGGATCCAGAAGCTAAGACCCTAACCTTAACCACAACTTGTAGAAGCACCAAAAGCGTGCTGAGTGCCAAATGAGAGCCATATCTCTCACCCCCCCTCACTCAGCAGCCGAGGAAAGAAGGAAAAGAAAACGAAGAAAGAAAGAAAGAAAGAAGAAGGAACGGAACCAGGAGAAAGAGAAGGAGAGTGCGAAATTAGAGCAAATAGTGATTAAAAGAAATCTATACTGATAAATGAACAAACAAGGAAAGATTGTCGAATACCAATACCAAGATCAGCGAGACCATAAACAACCTATATCAGCCCGGTAAGAAACAAGACTCTTCCCCCTAATTCTCCAATAATCCAAGCATCGAGCATAACTTCCAGTGCTGGACATTCCCTATACCCTTCGTGAGAACGTCTGCTGCCATTTGTACCGTCGGTATCCATGTTAGTATTATCTCACTTGATTTGACCCTCTCACGTGTAGAGTGATAGTGCACCTCAACATGTTTCGTGTGGCCATGGTTTGCAGGATGCTTCGCTAAGGTAAGTGTAGCCTGATTATCCCCTTTTATCATCATTGGCCCCTGCTGAGGAAAACCCGGTTCCGACAGTAGTCCCCTCAACCACATTGCCTCCCTAGCTGCACTTGAGAGCGCGATATATTCTGCCTCCGTTGAAGAGATGGCTACGGTCGGTTGCATCTTCGATATCCAAGAGACCGCCGATCTGCCTAGTCGAAATACAACGACAGAGACCGACGTGTATCTACATCTGCTGCGTGGTCAGAATCCGACAATCCTTCTACCTTGGTGGAACCTGTGTCATTCCACGTGAGTCTAAAGTCAGGAGTGCCAATAAGATATCTAAAAATCCTTTGAACACTAGCCCAATGCCTCCTGCCAGGATCAGCACTGTATCTGGCCGCCCTGTTGACAGCGAATAAGATGTCGTGGCGCGTGTTCACACCAGCATATATTAGAGCACCTATCGCCTCTTTGTAAGGTATTCTCTTCATGTACTCACGTTCCTCTCCCGTTTGGGGTGCCCAGGCTTTCGAAACTTTCTCGTTCATGCTGCAGGGAGTGTTCACTGAGTTCGCATCCGACATACCAAAGCATTCCAAACATTTTCGGATGTAGTCCTGCTGATCCAAAGTGATACGCTCAGAACTCCTATCCCAGTTAATACGCATCCTTAGGAAATTCCCAACCTCTGCCATGGTTATCCTGAACTGAGTCCACAACAGAGCATATAGCTCATCGATGAGATGTTGAGATGAAGCAACCACAAGTCCGTTGTCAACATGGAGGCAGATGATCGTTGTATCTGCTCCCCTCCTCTTGATGTAAACTCCCCTGTCAGCATTCGTGCACAAATAACCATGTTGCAAGAGAAAGTTGTGTAACATATCGTTCCGACCCTTCCTAGCTTGTCGGAGGCCGTACAGCATCTTGCGAAGCCTAAACACCTTGTCAGGTTGACTCCGGTCAACAAATCCTTGAGGCTGTCTGAGATATACTTCCTCTTCCAACTTGCCGTTGAGAAAAGCGTTGGGCACGTCGAACTGGCTGCCAGACCACCTATTCGTGGCAGCGAGGGATAGAGCGGACCTCATGGACACCATCTGTACCGTGGTCACATAAGTCTCGCCAAAATCAACCTCTTCTATTTGATGATCCCCTCTGGATACTAAGCGCGCCTTGTATTTGAGGACGTTCCCATCTAAATCCCTCTTGATCAGCAAAACCCACTTCGAGCCTATCGCCCTTTTTCCTTGCGGAAGGTCGACTAGTTTGTCCTCCCAAGTCCCCATGGCCTGAAGGGCTGTGAATTCTGCCAAGATAGCTACCCACCACTTGTCAGCATCAGGCCCTGCGAGTTCCTGCCGGAAGGAAGGTTCATCTAAGTTATCATTCCAGTGAGCGGCATCCGCGTATACTTCCCATTTCGTAATATAGGTGCCCCTAATCGCTTCCTCCTCCAATGAATAAGGCGAAATGTGGAGTGCATTCTGCATCTTGCAAGTAGCTATCACCGGTACGTAATCCTTTGGCCGAAAGTCTGCTCTGATCATAAAGGCATTTACCCACAGTGTTGAGTCGGTATCATCTGTCCCTGTGGAGATGGGTGGGGAGGTAGTCAGAATTGGTTGCGGACGGCCACTGCCTAAAGCCTTGTAGTCAGTGCGAGGGACGTTTCGAAGTGACTGGTTATGTCATGGGTATGGGTGAGACGAATGGTCTGGTATCCTCTTCCTCCGCTGGCACGTAGGAGGAATAACAGGAACATCAGGAGGATCAGCTACATTACCTTGAGAAATGAGGGTCGCCTCCCCCCCTTGAACCCTTGGTCCATCATCTATCAGCATTTCTCCACTCCCAGCCAGATGCTGCTCCATAGCTGATGGTGTTGTTGGTGGGATTTTGGCTTCAGCACCTGGAACTTGAACAGAAACATCATCAGCTAATATATTGAAATCTGAGGGCATGAATTCGTGTATAGACCATTCGACCAGTTTCTCTGTGTCCCCCACCAGCCTATCCTTGTAAAACTGGTCCTCAAACCACATAACCTCCTTGGTCTGAACGAAACACCGTGATTGAGGAACCCAGAACAACCATCCCTTCGCACCCTCCAAATATCCAACAAAATATCCCATCAATCCCCTCGCATGTAATTTCGACGTCTGCTTCTCCTTCAGAATGTTGATAACGCCTAGATATCCGAATGTGCATAGATGAGAAACATCCGGACGATCCCCATCCCTGCACCGATTGGTACCTTCCAAGACCCATGCGAGTACGTAGGCAGTCGATTGAGGGTGTAAACCGCGAATTGAACCGCTTTCTCCCAGAACGATAGCAGAAGCCCCGACTTGAAAAGAATAGTCCTAGCAACGTTAAAAAGCGTGTACCATCTCCTCTCAATAAAACCCATCTGATTGTGAATGTAAGGAATAGAAGTTTCGTGCGAAATACCTTGGTTTTGAATAAAAGCTTTGAAATAAACAGATTGAAACTTACCGCCATTATCGCTTCGAAGTACCTTCACTTTGACGCCATAGTGCCGCTCAATCCCCAAAATCCAATTCTGTGGGACCAACATAGCATCACCCTTGCTGTGAAGGGGAATCCACCGTAACCTAGCGGAAGATTCCTCAACAATTCCAAGACCATAACGCTCGCCAGTATGCAGCGCCGCAACTGGGGCAGGTCCCCAAAGATCACAATCGATTCGTTCGCCTTTCGCATACGAATTCGACGTAGGAGTCACTCGATTCGGACGAGCCCTCCAATGCCTAGGATCGATCCGGCCACTCTGTCCCGTTCTCATACCCAGATCATCCAACACGACCTCAGGCCGGTGGGTGAACACGCTATGGACACGTATAGTGTACAACCTCCAAGAGGGATTGTGTCTGAGCGATATCCACATTTCAGCGGCAGGGTCTTCTGCAACCCTGATGGCGACGCTTTTGGATCAGGGAGCATGGGATTACGACAACGTCAAAAATTGGCCTGGTACCATTTCCCCCTCGGGACACTTTGTCATCATGCCTGACCAATGCATTTACTGCCTGCGGATAGACACTTGTCTTGAGCATGCCCGGTTCTGATTACGCCAAAGGCACGAGAAGAGGCGAGGGTAGCTGCTTTCAGCCAGATGGCTATCACGATTAGGACGAATGTGGTGCCGTTTTATTTCAGTACCCCGAATCAGAGACTCGTTGCCGGCGTCGCGTCCGATACCACAGCTTCTGCTTTCCTTATCAGCACTAGACTCCCCCCATCCTCCCAGGATCCTATCAATCCTGGACCAGATAGAAGATACGATGGGGATATGGATGGCTACCCGATTTTCGAAGGGGACAATGCTTATTGGCCATCTTATGTTCAGGCTGCCTATGAACAACGTCGATGGGATGTCCCCCTCCCTTCCATCGAGTGATCTTACATCCACCACCCCTTATACATCCCAGGCTATACCTTTGATGAACCAGTTCTGGATTCGACTCCTCACTTCCTATCCTGCGCAGTGTATGCTCAAGATGGGGAAGCTTCTCTCAAAGTGACCCTTGCGACTTACACTGACGAACAGTACATTGCGTTCGAGTTCCTTCAAGATCAGCAAACTGAACCGACCTGGACCCCGTCTCCCACCACTTCCCGCCATTCTGCTTTCTTTGTTTCTGCTTCCGTTTATTCTGCCGACTCTACGTCTTCTGCATTTTCCGTTGATTCTTCTTATAAATTATGTTCCATGCCTACGAACTTTCACAATACTTCTCTTTATCGACAAACTTTTGATTCTTACAAATTGCCTACTTTCTTGCTTTCTTCTTTGGACTAGCCTGCTTGCGTTGTAAACAAGCGCCTTCCCGTTGATGTTGCGGCTAATGTCGCTGCTGCTTCTTCTCCTTCTTCTTTTTCTTTCGGAAATGATTCCAACCCTCGATTGACTCCTCCTGTTCCTCCTTTTACTGATTACGATGCCAAAATTCCCAACGGTGCTCACCGATTCCTTAACCGTGATGTACCTGGCGTTGATACCATATCCATCTCGACTTTCGTGGACTCCGCTGCAACCGTACCCATGTCTGGCTCTCCTGATCTCTTCCAAGACCTACGACCTATACACCCTCCAGTATTTGTTGGTGGTGCTTTCGGGAGCAGTGGTTTTACGACAAACGCTGGACGAGTCTGCCCTCTGCTTGATGACGTCAGCGGTCCCCAAGTTTATCAAGCGAATTTCAGTACTGGTCTTTACGTCCCTGGCCTTGGCGTCACACTCATATCCCAGCTGGATCTTATGAAACGTGGCATCAGATTTACCAACACTCGTGATCGATTGCTTTTCTGACACAAAAATGGTGTTCACTTTGGGATGACCAGTTTTGGAGAATGACAAATCGAGCGGGAGGCAAATGCCCCTTCCTTACCTGTGAAGGAGTACACGGCTCATGCTTCTGCACTTGTAGCTATGACTGCTAAGATCTGGCACGCACGTTTCGGCCATATAGGTTCTAAGAGATGGCATGAGCTGTGTACTGGGAAGTGGACGAGATGGAAAGTCTTGATGAAATGGGCCTGATGGACGAAAACGAGGTCGGGAAGAAAATCTCTGATAGTAGCCTCGGTCTGCCACATCTGGATAAGCACCAGCACCACCGTCGCTGTCCATAACCCCAGAGTATACCTCTACACTCTTGAGCCCGGAGCATCCGACCTCCATGACCCCTCTCACTTCCCGAGCACGCCCTGCATCCTTGAGCCTTTCAAAGCATTCATTGAGGTTATCCCTGGTGACCTTGTTCGGGTCTAGAGCAATGTCACGCCATGTTGACTCGAGAGAGTTGACAAAAATTATAAAATGAACAGGTTCAGAGAGTACATATTGAGACCGGGAAGACAATACATCGGCGTAACGGCTGTTCCAAAGGGAAATGTATCCAGCGACATCAAGAGACGGATCCGTGGATTGACGAAGATCACAGAAATCGGCCCAAGCAGAATGAGACAAAATGGACTGGGCTTCACCGTAGAGAGAACGCAACTTCGCCACGATTTCAGACACAATTTTCATGTCCACAGGAATTTTGTTCAGCTCCTGTCGCTTGAGGCTTGCACGCAACACCACGACCCGCATTTGTATTTCGAGTGTCCCACTGAGTAATATTCACCTCCCATGCCCTTTTCGCTGGTTCAGACGCACCGTCTCCAGGATATACCGATTTCGTGTGAGTATATCTGTTCTCCGGCATCCAGTCCAGACAAAAACGATACACCATCAACCTTTTTAAACCTGGAACTATCGCCTTCCACCAAGCATCGAAACCGGCTGAGACTTGGGGAACGCCGTCGATGATGAGATTCCCATTTCCTCCACCAACCGGGTAATGGGGTATGTCCATGGAGTAGGAAGTCGAGAATAACGGTTCAGTGACGGAGGGGGAGGGCTGTCGTGGTAATCGTGTCCAGAATATGCAAGGAAGGTTGGTGCGGGGGAGGGTCTCGGTCATCAAGTGGGGTGGGTAATCGATTGTTGGACATAGACAGGACGAGAACGCAAAAATTGATATGACTGATGGAATTTCTGATAAAACTGATTGGACTGATGTGACTAATAAGACTGATGGAGAAGCATTGACACTTGTCGACCAGAATACGTGTGGATGTCGAATTACCAGGCTCTCGCTACCATGTGAGAATGGGCCGGATCTGGATCCACAGCATACACGAAGATGATGGTGAAAACGCTGTGGATCCCGAAGGCAAGACCCTAACCTTAACCGTAACTTATACAAGCATTAAAAGCGTCTGAGTGCCAAATGAGAGCCATATCTTTCACAAAGTTGTGACCAAATTCCTTTGCAGCACTCAACAGATCTTTGTCCAAGTTGATTTTGTCACAACCATTGCAGGAAAATGTTATGTGAAGTTCTGCCGAAGGAGGAAGAGATGGAAGAAATTGAGACCAAGTGGTCGCAGTTTGCAAGCATATTCCAGAGGTAGGAGTGGAGAGTGAATCTTGAAGGCGCAGAGTTTTCACTGCATTGAAGAAGTGGGGTGGAAAACATTTTGAGGCAGTAAACCATGGCTCGACTTATCAACAGACAAGGTAGTGAGAGTATAGTCAGGATCCCCAGTGAAAACCATCTAAATGCACCCCTTTGAGAGCAAAGTTGATATGTACTGTCTATTAGTGAAATGACAAACCTTGTATGTATAGCCCCAAGATCGCGCTTTAGAAGAGTCAGAATGAGCAAATCAATAGGCAGTAATACTCAATCTTCTGGAGGGGAAAACCAGCTGCCATCACATGAGAAGTAAGATTTGAATTATTAAATGAAGTTCCTGGACACATCAGGCTGAGAGTAGAATAAATCGAGGAAGGAGATCAGTGACGTCCATACTCCACCCTTGAACTTTAGAACAGTGATAGAAGGGACCGTTATTGTTGGAAAAATGGTTTGAGGAAGCCTTGTCCAAGTAGTCTTAGGTAGTGTATTCAACACTTTAATTGAAGAAAAGGGTGTGCTAGGGATGATTTGGACACATAAACCCTTCCCAATTGATCATACCAGCTGTTAAGATGATATTTGAAAATGTGATAGAGGTGTTTATTGTCAACTAGTGCCCAAACCAGATGACATCACCATGACAAACTAGAAGATCGAAAGTGAGGGCGACATTGATGGACGACATTGATGGGCGACATTGATGGACGACATTGATGGGCGACATTGATAGGTATTAGAGGCAGGTTATGACTGGTGGACCGATATTCTGGAGATAAATATAGGCAGTGTAGGGATTGAGAAATATTGGCAAGAAGAAATAGAAGTTTCTGAGAAGGTGAATGAGTGATTGTTAAGTGAAGTTCGAATATGGGCATCAGGCAGAGTTGAAGAAAGCTATGGAGCTGGAGGGACTGATTGAGGATCATCACAACAGTCCTGGACAGCTTGCATTCCGAATGCCAATCTCCTTCTAAATACCAGCCATAATATACCTTGTAGACCTTGAGAAAGTGCCTATAATGCATGGGATGACTATGAGGTCGACTACCCCATCCTCCACAGCTATGAATGTATAAGAATAAAATGTCACGCACTCCTGAATCCAAGGTAGGGAAATGAAGATCCCATTGATGGTGGATGACAAGATTTCAGAGTTAGCCTCCCAACAAACGGATAATATAAATAAGAAAAAGCTGGTAAGTTCTTGATAATTAGGCATCTGGATTGATATAGTACACTCACAGATACCTATGCCTAAGGTTGGAGGTGGATTTATGGTGAAGATATCCCAGAAACATTATTCTTCGTGAGAAATAACAGCGCGAGGAATTAGGTGCTTGAAAATATTGGAATAAGGCAGAATGGTGCTGTTGCACTGTTCGGAAGAGTGGCACTCACTAGAATTTGGAAGAGTAAGACATTTACATTTATTTGAATAAAATGATTTTAAAAATCCAAAGTTTTGTAGTAAATGTCAAAGAGAAAAGATAAGTAAAATGAAATGTACACTTAGTCTCATTAATTGGAGATACATGTAGGAACAAATGTGGTTTAAGCATTAATAGTTATCTTTCTGCCAGCAATGTGAACAAGAGATGAAGTTGTATCATTAAAGCATGAGGGTAGTATAGAAATATAATGCTTGGATGACATAAGAAACACTCTCATACTGCTTGTTATGCTTTAATGGTCAAAATAACAGTTCATGAGCTCCTAATTCCACTGACAACAGAGGATCTGTTTGAATTTAATTCTCTCTTCTCTGTAGAACTTCTCTTTAACAAAGTATCTGTACACCATGAGTGGACTCTAAGATTGTCTCCAAAAATTATCTGAATCCCAAACAACTATTCTTGCTAATATAAAGGCAATGAAGACAGTCATTAAATACTATTCCCAAGACATTTACAAGCTTATAACCATAAAAAAAGACATTAAGGACATTAAGGAAAACCTCAAGGAGCTGAAAGGAGAGAAGATGTCAAGAAGCTAAATCAAGGAGTGGTGAAAGTAACAAAAGTGTTGATAGTGTATATTATATGTACTTATTTGTTGAATTGGGTTGTTTATTCATTAATTTTATCTTTGAAGCAAGACCTATAAAGGGTCTGGAGTCTGTCATTGGTATGAGAAAAGAGGTGATAAGAAGAATCAAAGTCAATCTAGGGTCCAAATGAAACAGAGTTTGAAGGAAATGCAGCTGTAACTAAAGTCATTTCAATTGTTTTTTCTAATATTTGATAATTGGCTATTTAATACTTGGAAACACTTTCTCTGAACAAATAGTTAAGGTTCGAAATTGCAGAGACCAGTCGGTCTTTGTCATATCAGTCTGGGTATGGTCAAATCTTCAAAGCGACAAGCTAGCCCCGCAAAAACTCTTCCCCTTGAAGAGCTTCTCTCATGATTTCACCACGATTTTTGAAAGCAACTAGCATGGTGCCATCCAATCCTCCATGTTCAAAGGTAGTGATTTGAACCAATAGAAGAAACAAAGCATAAAAGAGCACAAAGAGAAATAATAGTTCTGTTGACTATGGGGGAAAGAGATATGGTGGGGCATCTGCTAAGGGGAGGGGATAAGGAGGGCATTAAGGAATGTTAAAAAAGAGGAGAAGTGGAGGGGCTGACGGGGGGAAATTTAGTGAGAAAGATTAGTACCCAAGAAAGAAATGTGGAGTTATGGAAATGGATGGTGGGAGTGCAAACAGGCAACTAGGCGCTGACTTGTACAAGAATGTAAACCTGATATTAGTATGAGAAGTGTTCTGAGAGAGTTTAATAAAGCTTTCATGAATTCATACTATTTATAACAATTTAATAATCCCGTTTTAGTGTCATGAGATAATGAAGTGAACTAGTTATCAAAAGTGTTATCGATATTCAGATTTAGAAATTTGTTATAGAGCAGGATTAAGTTTATTAAGTTATTCTGAAACGACACCATGAAGTGACAAAGCAGGATTGGCGTATATTAACTAGGAGCTGAAGATACTATCAACAGTGAGTTATCAAATCTTGATAAGGATAAAGGAGTTGTGTTGGAGTGCTGTATTTGGAAACTGTAAACAAGTCTCTACACCAGGCTATGTACTAAGTCACGGAAGAAAGTCCATAGGCTTTCTTCTTGGAATCTCTGTTTACAGTACACCCTTGTGATATTGTCAGACAGTCTTTTGGACTGCTTTATCGCATAGCAGCTTCCACTTTCGTCGTTGAAAAACTCAATGATATGAACCACGCAACATGGTCCGAAGAAATCTTTGCCTTCCTCCAGATGAAACGAGCAGGTAGAATCATTCTTGGAGAAGCAACTTGAAGTGGAGAGAGACAGACAGATTGAGATGAGCGAAAAGAAGCAGCCATAGGATATCTATGTCTTTTGATTGAGAATAGTCAGCGACATCATATCACTGACCTCACGGATCCGAAGCTCGTTTGGGAAAAGCTAAGAAATCCGTGTCAAGCCTGAATGCAATGCTCGATTTAATGCTTTTGATGATCTTCTCGATATTCGCAAGACGGCAGAGATGTCAATGGAACAACTCATTATGAAAGTCAATAAACAAATCAGTCTCATTCAAAAGCTTCGTCCAACCGGTTATACCTTGGCAAAGATGGATAACGAACTTGCGATCATGACCCTCCTCTGTTCCCTTCCCTTATGATTGCAGAGGTGGAAGATGCGTTTAGGCAAAGGGAAGGAGAAAAGAAGAGGTCAGAAGCAAAGTCAGAAATGGCTATGCATGTCCAACCATCCTTGAAGAAGCTGCCTACGACTATATCGAATAAACCTCCTACAAGCATCAGTTGCACATTCTGTGGATGCAACAATCATACTGAAGCAGAGTGTCATTGCAGAAAGAAGGCCCAAGATACCTTCAAAAAGGAACCAGAGGAAAAGAAAGGATGGCAAAGGCAAAAGTTGCCAGTGGCTCAAAGGAGGAACCATCATCTGGTGACTCCGAGGAAGAAAATAAAGAAAAATTGAAGGTGGTGAAGGCTAGAAAGACTGCCAGAGTACGAGCATTACTTGTGAATGGAGAGAAGACAAAGGCTGATGTAAGATGGACGGTAGACACTGGAGCCACACTCCTATGATGCCTCAATGCCATTGGATTCAGAATGATTACCAGAACCATCGCATCCCGATCGAACTTGCAGATGGAACCATCATCTACTCCGAAGGAAAAGGATCGATATATTTCTGTTCAAACAAACAACCTACAAAGCCAAAAGTTATCAGAAATGTTCTCTACGTTCCAAAGTTAAAATCAAATCTCCTCTCAATCTTCTCCCTAAAACAATATGTAATTGTTAAGGATCTGGTTAAAGATATGCACACGGATAACAAGACAGGATTTCCTGAGATGTGTGAAAGTTGCATCAAAGGAAAACAACATTGCCATCCATTTCCCAAATTGTCTACCAGCAGAAGCTCACAAGTTCTTGAGCTTGTTCATACCAATTTGAAGGGACCTATACTGGTTAGGACTGCAAGGGGATTTCGATATTGGATGGCGTTTGTAGAAGACCATTCCCAATACCCGTGGGTACGCCTTCTCCGAAAGAAAAGCAAAGCATATCAAGCTTTTCGTGACTTCAAGGCAATGGCAGAGAAGCTGACTAGGCAGCAGCTTAAGAAAATCAGAGATGATGTGGGGGGAGAATACTTCCTCCCTTGAATTTGACGCATTTCTCAAGGAATCCGGAATCATTCATTAGCAGACTGCTACAGCATCTCCTCAACAGAATGATGTTGCTCAACGTATCAATTGAACTCTTGAAGAATGAATCACTTCAATGCTCTTGGAGTCTAGTCTACCACCCAGCTTTTGGGGTGAAGCACTTGCTAATCTTGTTCACATTATCCGAAGACTGCCAACACGGGCATTGATGGATACAACTACACCATATGAAGTACTCTTCAAGAGAAAGCCTTCAGTATCACACCTCTGAGTGTTTGGATGCACTGACTATGTTCTTATTCCCAAAAAGGATAGACGTCCTTTTGAGTCAAAGGCTGCAAAATACATTTTTCTGGGATATGAAGAAGGTGTAAAAGCATGGAGATTCTGGAATCCAGATAACCAGAAGGTGATAGTCAGTCGTGATGTGATCTTCGATGAGTATTCGAATCGTAGATCGATAGCTCTTGAACAAACATCTCCAACGGCAGATGTCCCTGATCTGTCTAAAGGCAAGCCTGTTGAACTTGCCCAGGACGAAGATGAAGATCAAACATCTAGATCAATTCCTACCCTCTTGCCACAAGAAGAGTTCCCCATAGCCAATACTCTAGAGCAAGATAGAGATAAACCTTAAGTTGCAGTTAGGCCTCAAAGACAGCATCAACCTATTCACAGGCTAAGCTATGATGGTTCTACGCAACACAACGTTGAGGTGTCTATGCAAGCTGGTGATTCAGCTGCAGGAGAGAAGCTGTTGCACTGGGCTATGAATTCTATTGTTCCATCCTCTTATATCAAAGCTGCTAAAGACCCTAAATGGGTGGGAGCTATGGACATAGAACTGGCATCTCATGAACGGACCAAATGTGGGAACTGCATCCTCGACCAAAGGAAAAGTCAGTCGTTGGTAGCAGATGGGTGTATTCTGACAAGATACTACCTGAGGGGGGGACAAAGCCTAAGGCTCATGTCGTGGCACTAGGGTACAGTCAAATCCCTGGAATAGACTACGATAAAGTCTTTGCACCAACAGCACAATCGGCAGCCATCCGTGCCATTTTGTCCCTGGTAGCCATTGAAGATCTCGAGTGTGAGACAATGGATGCAGTCACTGCTTGCCTAAACAGTGATCTAGAAGAAGAAGTCTTTGTGGAACCTCCTCCTGGTCTAGATGTTCCCGAAGGCATGGTGTTGAAATTGAAGAAGTCACTTTATGGCCTTCATTAATCAGCACATTGCTGGAACAGAGACCTTGATAAGACACTTGTTGAGGATGGTCTATCTTGCTATCGCAACACGCCTTGAAATAGCTTGGGTTGTGGATCACCTTGGGAAAATTTCTTTTAATCCAGGGCCTACGCATTAGGAGGCAGTCAAGAGAGTTTTACATTACCTGCAGACCTCGAAACATTATTGTTTGGAATATGGCCTACAAAGTGAAGGGGACTCCCGTCCCTTTTTCTGTGGGTACACAGATGCAGATTATGTAGGAGACTTAGACACACAACGATCAACATTGGGTTTTGCCTTCTTCTTAGGCAAAGGACTGATCAGTTGGAGTAGCGATTTCAGATACTGTCCCACAACAGAAATGATTGCAGACATCTTTACAAAATCATTAGAAAAAGGAAAACATGAATATCTCTGCAGTTTACTATCTTTGGTGTCAAAACCAAGCACTGCTTCATCAAGTGGGAGAACAACTTCTTAGTTTTTGATTTTTATGAGTTTTTTGATTTTGCGATTTCAGCATCACTGTTTTGTCGAGTAGGAGTGTTGGAGATAAGCGACAAACTGTGACAACTATGGTCACATGAGTGCCCTGCGATGCCCCGCAATGCAAGCAAGTGACAGCGACAAAGTCAGTTTAAGGAGCAACGGGTCACATGATCAAGTTCCAAATTTCGTTGTTCTGAGCCGTGTAATTCCGTTCGTTTCTTACTCCATCCATCCATTACCCACTCATCCCAATCGTCCCTGCAGTAACAAGCAACTATGGAGGATGAATCCACATTCACTCTGCGCCTGGCATTCTCCCAAGGGTCTTATTCATCTCTCCTCACATATCCATACTCCTCCCCAACTCCAACTCAGCAACTCTACCACGCTCGTGCACTCCTTGCATTGACACCTCCCAAAATTCCTGAAGCGCTCGATCTCGTATCCGGAATTGATACACCAGATGCAAAAGCGCTCAAACTGCTTTCTAGTGCTTTGAGAGGGGAGGACGTGTCAGCGAGCGCAAAGGCGCTTCTTGAAGGCCTAGAGCCAGTTGAAGGGCGAAGAGCGGACGGTGAAAGGATGGTGAGAACGCTATGTGCGTCCGCAAGAGCTTTGGTTGGGGGTGAGGAAGGGAAAAAGGAGGCGTTAACTTGGGCACGGGAAGGCGAAAATGAGGAGGATGAAGAAGCGTGAGTATTGTCGTCGCAAAGCACTTTGATGTGGGCAAGAGGGATACGTGACTTAAAAATGTCGCCACATCGTTCGCGCACGTTCAGTGTGCAATGTAGATCTTGAACGCCTTCTTTGTCTGTGCCTAGCTCGTGGCTATATGGTCTAGGTCATTAGCTTGCACTTCGCCCAAATAAAACGACCCTTCTTTGCTCTGCGATGATGTGCTTCATTTCTTCGAGCTATTTCTCTTCCTGACTAGATTCTGACAACGATCTTGGATCAGGGTGTCTCTGGCTGTAACTGTTCACCTCCTCCTCAATCCACCAGCAACTTCCGCCGCAGCTTCTCTCGTCTCTTCAGCGAAGTATCAAGATTTTGCAGCAGATTCAGCCTTTTCACAAATCACGAAGGCGCGGTTGGACTTGTTTACTGGCCCAGCGGATAGTTATCAATCTGGTGCGTCGAGCTTTTGTATTACTGTCACCCAGCGGTAAAAGCTCACGAGATATTTGTCGCAGCTTATTACGGGTTTGAAGAAGCTGGACAATCTAGCGGTAGCAAGTGTGGGAGGGCCATCGCGCAAGCCGCCCAAGGCAGATGGGTCGAAGCTGAGCAGGCGCTTACCATCGGTGATGACGTTTGTCTTCTTTTCGTTTTATTCAAGTCCAAGGGACCTGCTGACACTTAGGCGCAGGCTACGGCAGATCAGCTTGCTAACGCAATAGCAATAGGACTCCCGAGCGGAAAGAAGTTGGAGGACGTTGAGAAGCTCTTCGAGTGAGTTTTATGCTTGATGCCTGCGATCATCCCGCTTGAATGCAAACCATCGATCCTAACGCACTCTGAGATCTCTGACTAACATGTTCCGGTCTTCTAGGAAACTCAAAACTGTGCAGCCATCGCACGCTTTGCTACAAGACTTCGAAGAAAAGAGCAAACTTTTTGATGCAGCGGCTGCAAGATATGGCTCTGCGGTTGAAGTCTAGATGCATTCGTCCATTCATCACATACAAAGAACAAATCCATGTGCATTCTCCAATATCTTGGTACTTTGAGGGTGCAACGTAGATCCTGGTAGATCCATCGTGGCCACAAGCGTGCATCCGATCCCTCTCCATCGATGATCCTCCCACAGTTATTATCCGGGCCCGCTATGATCTCATAAAACTCCCTGAAATTTTTGGCAAGGAACCATTTCTCGAACGCTACTACAGTAGAAACGTTAGAGGCTGGGATTAAACTATAAGGAAGGCAGTGAGCGTTTGGTCGCCTACTCTCTGCGACAAAGCTGAGCATTTAACATCAGTCTCGTTGGGTTCCTCGCTCACGGCCATAGCGTCCATGGCTGAATCTTGAAATCAGGTCTGACACTTGCTCGCCACATTATGACTTTGGCCGCCCTTACACAAGCACACACTGACGAATACTCCCGAAGAAGCCCAGAAAACCGAAGCTCAAGTAGCTCGGGCGATTCATCAAGACCTCCTCCAACCTTCTCTTCCCTCCAATCCATCCCCTCAAGCATGCATTTCAGCGATCACAAGGCCGGACTCGCCGATCCCAATCAGAACATTGATTGGCTTAGCGATGGTGGAGATGTGGATGATTTTGACGAGCTCCCTCTCCCAGAGGTCTCCTTGCCTTTGGGACAATGGACTACGCTCGTGCGTTTCTTCTCCTCCAATCTTGTGGGAAGGGAACATTGTGAAAGGGTCATGTATTAGCCCATCGTGAACGCCTGTGCCAACTTCTCACTACCGGACCCCGAAACTACTGCTTGGGATCCTACTTCCCTGCGGGCTCAGTATCAATCATCCCGACAAGCGACCAGGGCTTCGTCTCCTCAGTCGATCTTTAAGCCTCGCCCCAAGCAGTTGGTGGAGCTAGAGAAAGAAATATCTCTTACGGAGAACCCAAGCCTCCATTCCGAGTCAGCAATTGTGGACGATCACCACGACGAAGATGAAGACGACTTGCTCATCCCTTTCTTCCTTGCACTCCCAAGAGACCAGAACCCCATTCTTCCGTCTGCCCCACCGACGCCGCCTCCACCAGCATACGATCCACTTGCCCTTCTCGAGTCAAGCTCGTCCTCTCTTCCTCCCGCGCCACAGGTGAAGGCTATTTCTCCACCTCAGCTGTGGCAGCAGCCTATTGGCTATCTACGACCGCCAGTCGTGCGCGCATTGCTCGAAGTACGTTGACAGCGCAATCTCACCATATGTAATCACTAAATAAGCGGATCATGCAGGACAACGAGAAGATGCGACAAATGAAGTGCAAAACTTGTTGGTCCTTCATTGCAACTCCCGAGAGAGAGGAAGGAGAACGCGAGAGGGAGGAGAGGCACAAAAAGGAACTAGAAGAGGAGGGCTCCCGCTCCGTCAGTCGCATGTCCTTCAGTCGCTCGGCAAGTCGGAGAAGTTCCGCGGCAGGCAGCGGTTTTGGATTGCAGAGGACCATTTCGAGGAGAGGAAGCCACAGCACCCCTGCGATTCAGCAAAGCACAAGCTCCAGTGTTTCCTCTGCTTCTAACTCTGCAGGTCCTAGCTCCCCTATCCCATCATCGGCCCACCTTCCTTCAATGGCTTTGTCTCCTCTCGCTCCCATGACGCCAGCCTCATCGAATCTCCCCACCATACCACAAAAGACGCCGTTGATCCGCCCCCAACCGGTTCCTCACCAAACGACGGCGACCTCTCAGCCGCACGGCTCAGAATATTTCAATGACATCGGAGATCCTTGCGACCCAAAGGGAATCGTCGCCATGGCTTTCGCTGACTGGATCAATGGGTTCGAAATTGTCACCTCTCCTGCCGGAGAAGAGTCTCTTGTTTACAATACTCCGGAAAGTCTGGTCGGAAGGGAGGCGATGGATTCTCGCACAGAGCACATCGACCGCGTTGTGAGGAACTGGAAAGCGCAGGGAAAGTTCTCGGACCCTTTGAGCGGGTGGAGGGACGAGTCCTACACAATCTATGCACCAGCTAAGAATCAGAAGGACGATGAGATGGAGGATAGTGCAGCGGTCCTCGGAGGTGGGGAAGTGGCTTTCAAGATGGAACGGGCCGCTTGCGCTTTGTTCAGTTTCGCGACTTTCGGAGTACACCTCAATGGGTGGACTGTGGACGCAAATGGGACGAAGAAACTGTGGGTTCCTAGAAGGACGAAAACGAAGCAGACTTGGCCTGGATATCTCGACAATACCGTGGCTGGAGGGATCACCTTCGGAGAAACCCCAACCGCAGGTATGCCAGGCCTTCCTAGAGACTTATTCATCTGAATTCTTGTTTTCTAGTGATGATACGTGAATGTGCTGAGGAGGCATCACTCCCACCTTCATTTGTTCGCAAATACATCAAGCCTGCGGGTCTCATCTCTTACATCTACCGCACGAAATCAGGCTGGATACAACCTGAACAGCAGTTTATCTACGACCTAGAATGGCCCTCTGCAACTTCAAACACTCACAATTCCTTCAAGATTCCAACTCCAACCACCAACCCTGCAGACGGAGAAGTCGAGAGTTTCGAACTCATGGACTTAGGTACGGTTATGCAAAAAATGTTTGACGGCGGTAAGTGTATAGATTGTTCTCAACACCCGATCGAATTCTGATGAGAACTGTGCAGAGTTCAAGCCTAATTGTGCGCTTGTCGTCGTCGACTGGCTCATTCGAAAAGGCATCCTGTCCAGCGAGGGAGACTCGAAATACGCTCAAGTATGCCGAAAGTTGCGAGGAAGCTTAGCTCTTCCTAGCATGTAAACAACGATCTTATCTTCTGTTACTCTTCCCTCTCTGTCACCATTTGCCAAACTTTGTTACTCCGAACATCTGCTTGTTTATCATTTGTTGAAGTTGAAGTTCTCCTGTCCAACAAAACAAGATCCCTAATCAACTTGGATCACCCTCAATCAGTAAATATCAGCTATTTGAAGATAGATCCCTCTCATTCGGTTTCAGATAGAAGACAGAAATCATCAACGTCTCTAATTGAGTTTCAGATAACCTGCTCTAAAGCCTTAATCTTGTACATGTTCTTTTCTTCTTGTAGAACAATTTTTCATTCCTTATATTCGTCCCTGTTCGCTCCTTCTGTTAAGGTTGTGACAATCTCCTTCATTCCGAATCAATAATTCTAAATACATTACCCCTTTCTATAAATTTCATCAGCCACGGCAAGCACATCCTTCATACCCTTAGTCTCATGCACTCTTACAATCTCTGCGGCACCGCTCCCGACTGCAGCAGTAACAGCAGCGGCTGTAGCCCAATCCCTCTCCGCCGGCGGGCCCTTAGGACGGCCCACAACTTGTCCCAAGAAGCTCTTTCTGGATGGCCCAAACAAGACGGGCAAGTTGGCGAGGAGCTGAGCATCCTTATCCGAGCCTAACTCGTTCTCTCCGAGACCATCTCTCGACCTGCCGACGGTGGAGGACAGGTTTCGGATAAGGTGGATAGATGTCGTGGCTCCGCCTTTCGCGAATCCGAGGCCAGGGTCGATGATTATGTTCCAACGCTTGATACCAGCATCCAACGCATCCCTTACACGTTCCGCCAACTCCTTCTTCACTCCTTTCACGATCCCACCCTGCTCGTCATAATCCGCCAAAGATGCCATAGTGCTCGAATTCCCCCTCATATGCATGAGAACAATGGGACAATCGAGTTTTTTCACAGTCTCCAACATCTTCTCATCCCCTCTTCCTCCTGTCACATCATTCACTATGTTCGCTCCCGCCTCTACACAGGCTCTAGCGACGGACGCTCTGAAAGTGTCGATGCTGATGGGGGTTCGTACACCCTCCCTTCTCAACTTGTGGATGAGGGGCAACACCCTATTGAGCTCTTCTTCCTCTGACACCTCCTCCGCACCTGGCCGGGTGGAGTATCCCCCGAGGTCGAGGATGTCTGCTCCGTTGGAGATGTGCTCTAGACAGATTCGGTGGTTGCGATCGAGGTCTTTATATTCGGAGGGAGACCCGTCGGAGAAGGAGTCAGGGGTAAGGTTGATGATGGACATCAGAAGCGTTCGACGAGGTGGGAGGGCGAAAGTTAGGTTGGACGGGTAAGAGGGGGAGGATGTGTCAAGGGGCAGGTAGCGCGTTAGGGAGGAAGAGGTGGAGGCAGAGGATTTGATGAGGGCAGAGAGGAGGTCACTTGGTGTTCGATCGCCCAATACCCCGATTTGACGGTCGGGGATGATGCTAAGAAGCATACCTCAGTGTCATCCAAGAATGTCAGGTGGATGCTCACTCAGCCAACGGACGAAGGACGAACTCCCTCTCCGTCATCCGCTCATGCGGGATCTTGAGCCACATCTCATTCCCGCCTTCGTCGACCTCATCCGTCCGCAACTGAAAGCTCTCGTCGCCATAGAGGAGGATGTCGAGGTCAAGGATACGAGGTCCGTTTGGCTTATAGGAGGATTCGGAGTCTGGAGTTGTTGGACGCGAAGAGAACGGAGAGGGACGTCCGAAGGAGCGTTCGATTTGTTTGAGATAGGAGAGCAAAGCGGGTTGGGAGAGCGTGGTGGATATCTAGTTACGATTTACTATTTAATCAATCCAATTCAAGGAAAGAAAAAATTGAGTATAGGAAGCCTACCTTGATGACGGCATTGAGGAAACGAGGTTGGTCGGTGACATACATCGGTTCGCTTTCATACAACCCGCTCGTCTCCTCCACCTTGACACGATCGTCCGCCTCCAACCTCTTCAGCGCGTTCCTCACATTCTCATACCTCTCACCCAAATTCGTGCCTAGCGCGATAAAAGCCTCCTTCCTCCTATCCCACCTCTCCGTATACGTCTCCGTGTACGCCGTTGAGCTTGTGCTGAATGTCCTTCTCCCCGTTCCCCCAAATAGAGAACGAGAGCGCTGAGACTCGGAAAAGAGCTCTTGCCGTGTCCGAAACATCTCCACGCTCGCTCCTGGCGTTGAAGAACTGGAGGACGGAACGGAGGGGATTGGGAAGGACCAGAGCACGGCGGAGGGCTTTGTGGCTCTTATTCGCGCTCGTGAGACGTCCCATTGGGTTTGTGAGGGCGAAAGGACGTATTTTTGGAGGGAGAGACAGAGAGATTCGATAGTGAGTGGGTGGAGCGTTTTGACGTGCTGCTCCACAACATCAGCGACATTCGACTCGACTTGGCTCGACACGATTCTGATTCAGCTCGATTCAACTCGACTCTACTTAACATGATTCTTATTCGCCTCGATAGTATCCAGTCCACTCCAGTCAAGTCGAGATGAGCCAAGTGTAGAAGGATGGCTCACCTCGGTGAGTCCCTTAGCGAACGCTCGAAAGTCTAAATCCTCCGCCTGCTCCTTAAAGCCTGTCGTCTTCTCAGAGACCCAGACATCCGCATCGACCACGACTTCCTGTTCCTCCTCCCTCTCCTTCTCCCTCAAACCGATAATCGTCTGCGCGCTCAAAGCCCTGAACGCCCAAAAATCGTTCCGCCTATTCCTCGTCCCCAGCCTCCTTTCTGGCCGTGCCTTGGACGGGAACTGGTGATAATCCTCCCTCCCTCGCACCGCGCACCAACCGACGAGTGATCGACTTCCGAACTTGAGCGCGCGGAGGTGCCAGAGCTCGATGTGCACGGGTCCGGAGATGTGACGACTGAAGAGGGCGAGGGAACACATCTCTTCACCGAGCTCAGAGAGGGAGGGGAAGGAGGAGGTGGAAGAGACGGTACGTTGGAAGAGCGCGGAAAGGGCGGAGTAGTCGCTGCTGCTTGAGCTAGGCCCGTCGAGCGTGTCGGTGTGGGCGATGGCGGAGGTGGCGCTGGAGGCGAAGTGGAAGTTGAGGAGGATGGGATGCGGTTTCGTGTTCTGATCAGCGGCTGAGGACCAGAGGGTCGAGGGCAGGTTGACGGTGAGGAAGAGGTTGTTGACTGATGTCGAATCGGACAACATGCAGAACTTGAAGCACAACTCAAAGGTATTATCGCTTTATCAGTGTAACATGTAAATATGTAATAGTCCTATAATAATGTTTTTTGGGAGATTTTGTTCCAATCCTGATGTAGGTGAGTCATGGCCAATCATGATACTATTACTACGAGTTACGAGTACGACCACTTGGACAATAGATTATTCTTGCAATCCTCGTTAACCCTTGTTATTGTAGAATTTCTGCGCAATAGAAGAGTAGAACGGTAATTTGCCGGAAAAGCAAAAGATTGATCGCCGGAGCGCTCTGCTACGTTAACAGCCACGACGTGATAAAAGCCGGAACGCGACTCGAAGGGTTGGTGTCAAACGACCTCATTTCAAGTTATGGCAGCCGACCCTCCTGGATCAGCGAACGCGAGAGTAGCCAAAGAACCTCCTCCTTCATTCCAAGAGATCACACCTACGACCCTTTACTTTCCCACGAATCACGATGGGAGGATACCAAGTGACGAGCCTTCGATCATCTTGATATTCGGTGTGTACTGTACATCTCTATCGCGCTATACCTGATGCTTATATGTCTCTTTGTTACTGTGCGCAGGATGGATGGATGCCCCACGACGTGCGCTCCTCAGCTACGTCTCCCTCCACCGTAGCCTCTTCCCTCGTTCACCCATCCTGCTCTTCACCACCTCCGCCTCCTTCTTCTTCCTCAGCCAAGCAAAGAAGCGATCCCAGCTCCTGCCCCTTCTCCCATTCTTCTTCGACTCCGTGGACCCCTCCAGAACTTACCTCCACCTCTTCTCCAACGGCGGGTGCGCAAAATACGCCTTATTCTCCAACCTGCTCCGCGATCACAAGTCTCAAGGGTTCCCAGTCGAGGGAAGGAGCAAGTTCGAACCCGTAGCTACGATCTTCGATTCGTGCCCAGGAAGCAGCGGTACCCTCCGCTCCTTCGTACATGCCTTCTCGGCACCCTTCTCCAAGTCCCTCCTCCTTCTCAAAATCGGGGTAAAATCCCTCCTAGTTTTCGTCTACATCCTCCTCCATACGCTCCGTCTCCTCCTCCGTTTGGTCGGTCGCAGATCTCAAACCCCAGTCGATATCCTTCGCGCCGCGCTCAACAAGAGGGGTCGCCTCATGCGACGCTTGTATATCTATTCGGATAAGGACGCTCTCGTACCTGCCGGAGAGGTGGAAAGACATGCGAAGGATGCTACCGATGTGGATGAGGAGAGGAGGGTGAAGTTGTGGAGGTTGGAGGGGAGCGAACATGTCGCGCATGCAAGGAAGGAGCCAGGGAGGTATCGGGAGGAGGTGAAGGGGTTTTGGGTGGAGTGTTGTGGTGCGGAGAAGAAGGAGTCCGATGAAAGTGACGCAGATGGTTGATCGTCTTCCTTGCTCATGGTGGTTGCTTCTGCTTCCTTCTCAGAAGCGTTCTCACTGCAAAAAATTGTTTCAGCGGGTACTCAAGCTTAGAGAAGTAGAAGGCGTCGACCTGTTTCATGAGTATTTATTTTTTAGGATACAAAGTAGTTAATATAATGCTATTCCATCCTATTGTAGCTCTCGCAATGCCGCCCTAGAACAAATACATCCGTCTTGTTGACATGAGTCTCAATGGAAGGGTCTGTTGCACGTGAGTGGGGTGATCATGAGCTAACGAAGAAGAGATGTCTCGACCTGACCCTCCGCCTCATCATGATTCCACTCCAGCTACAAGCACTACGCGCACCCAAACAATCTTCCAATCATACAAGGACTCCCTAAACAAAGCGTATGACCGACGGGAGCGACTGATCAAGACCTCTCGCGACGTGACCATCCATTCGAAGCGGCTCATCTTCCACCTCCACCGCGTCAAGTCTTCCCCACCGACTGACGTCTTTCGTGGCGCTTTGGAGCAGACACAGAAAATCTACGGGTTGTGGAGGCACGTAGGGGAGGAGGTGGAAGCTGCTTGTGTGGAGGAGGACATGAAGGGGATGGAGTGGAGATTTGGTCATGCTTGGAAGAGCGGCCTGCAAGAGTTCGTAAGCTCTTTGTCTTTATACTTGCTAGGTTGTATGAAGAGTTTTTGTTTATGTGCGGAAGATAGAGAGTCAGCTCCTCTACCATTGGCTTTTCCTCCTCTTGCGGCCTTCGAATCCAGACATAGCGGCTTATCCTCCTCCTCCAATACGACCCTCTCTTCCTCCGAACATACTGCTCACCCCGACAGATTGGATGGAAGGCATGGCAGATTTTACGGGTGAGGTCATGAGGCTATCAGTAGCTGGATGGGGAGCTGATTTGAAGGGAGTAAACATGGCTGACCTCGTCAGAGCTGTGTTGGGAGGTCTGTCGTTTCGCTCTTCTCCCAACCCTTGTGTTCTAATGTTGTTGATGGTGCAAGAAATGCTGAAACTTGAACCGAGCGTTCCGAAGAAAGACAGGGATAAGCTCGTGATGGTTAAGCAGAATCTGAGAAAGATTGAAGAAGGTAAGTCTGGGTGTTCGCCGCTTACTCTGCCTGCGAGTTTCTCACGCAATTGTTCGCGGCACAGCGCGTTACAATGCCGAAATTAGGAAGGCTGAAAATGTCCAGCCATGAGGAGAGCTTACGAAGACAAGCGGATCAGATGGGATGGACGAGGATGACTGAAGAACTCTGTCTGAGTTCCTATTTCTTGTAGGATGCCGTCAAATAGTTTAGTATCACCACCATAAATCGCAACATATATTCCGCAACTTCACTGAAATCGGCAGAAGAGCAATTGACATGGATGAAAGAAAGAAAGTGAATAATGTCGTGTCGCGACGCGCTGCGCCAAGTGGAAGGCCGGCGGCACATGAAAGTATGAAACGGGACAAGGCGTTGCAACTGTGAATAAAAGTGCATAGCGAACGACCAGGAACTGAACGACCAAGATGCCCTTCCCAGACCTGCAGCCGCCTCTCAACACCTTTACTGTGGGCTTGGGCGGCCTCACGGAGCTCACAAAGACCACGGCGAAGCATTTTCTGATGCCCTCTCACTCTCAAGACCTGTGCCCCTCCTCATTCCTTTCTTTCTAGAAGCTGAGTAGCTGGACAGGCCGGCGAATAAGGAGTTTGCTTATGATGCAGCATTCCATGTTATGCGAGGTGATTCCTCTCTTTTCGAAGGGAGGAGAGCTGAAGGAATCCAGATTTCAATGAACGGCTCGCACGACATACTGTGGAAGATGTACAGCGCTTTTCAGAGGCCTATGTGCCATCTCCTCCTTGTGAGTCGAATCTTTGCACTCCCTCTCAGCTACTCTGAAGAGCCTTGGTTGTCCAGGGATTCTCGTCCTCAAAACGATCATCTCTGCTGAGTCTTGTAAGGATGCGGACAACTACATTGTGCAAGCCATTGGAGAAGAGGACATGAACAAGGTCTTTGGTGGAACTCAATGGTGGAGGCGACGTCTCATCAATGGGGTTGAAGCAGAATGGATATCAATGAAGCGGTGCGGCTTCCTCTAGATTAACCAAGTCGATGGCTGAGGGAATCTTGGAGCAGGGACTGGAAAGGGCCGGATCTGCCTCAAGATTCGTCAGCCTCATTGGACGATAACGAGCCTATGAGTCCGACGGGAGGGGAGGGTTTCGAATTCTTTTCACGCGTCCTCGGCTCTCGCCGTCAACATCCGCCGCAACCAGCACCAGCAAACCCACCAGACTCAGTTCCCCTCCAAGGTTCGAAATCAGCGCCGCCAACGACGCCTTCTTCTCCCCCTACCACTTCTTCCAAACTTTCGCGTAGACCCTCAATTGGGCAAAAGCTCTCCTCTTTCATGCGGAGGACGTCTAACGCAAGTCAGCATCCGAACCTCCCGCAAAGTACGATCACGACACCGAATACCAGTTCTCAGGATGAAAAGAAGCTGCCTAGTGGAATCGAAGCGGCTAGAGAGCAGCAATTGCCAAAGGCTGAGCGGACGGAGCATGATGAAGGAGAGTACGAGGAGCATTTGGACAGCATGCCTGTCATTCTGTACATTCAGTAGGTCATTCCTGCCATGTCTATTCTCGTTTGCTGAAAGGCAGACAGCGTGAGCTGCTTCTGCTTCTTCTTCCTTGACCTGAACGAGAGAAACAGGGAGGTGGTTTCTACTGGGGAGATATCAATACTCACAGGCAAGCATACCTTCTGCGGTCCTTTCCTTTCCGTTGTGACCACTTTTCTATTGGCAGATATACCATCTGGCGACATGCGCGCAAGATGGGAGGGCGAGCATTCGCCGTTCGCTATCGGCTGGCACCACAGTTCCCTTTCCCTTGTGCTTTGGCAGACGTCCTCGCCGCGTATCTATACCTGATTCGCCCACCGAAAGATGCCAAACATCGTGCCATCGACCCGAACAAGATCGTAATTGCAGGTGACTCGGCTGGTGGAAACCTCGCTCTAAATCTTCTCTGCGTGCTACGAGATCTAGACCTCCCCCTTCCTGCTGGAGGAGTCCTCATAAGCCCTTGGTGCGACCTCACTCACTCTTTTCCATCCGTCATCGCGAACGCAGACACGGACTTCTTGCGTATGTTACACTGTTTCAGTTCAGTTTAAAGTGACGAAATGGTGTACAGCACACTACGGATTCGTCCACAAGCCCTCCGCTCTATGGCCAGTGCCGTCGCTGCCCCATCCCCATCCAGAGAGCAAACGATTCCGACCTATCGTCAGTGAATCAATCCGCCCGAAGAAGGGCGATAAACAGCGACCTGACGAAGCTACTGGAGAGGAGAAGGCAGACGATGACGGCCTCCTCAAGGTCATGATTGACGGTAAAACGATCGAGCTCTCCGAACAGATTCAAATGTATGCCACAACAGAACAACTGTGTTATCGATATGTGAACCCATTGATGCAGCCTAGTTTGGGAGGTAAGTTGGATGATATCGATGGAAGCCTGCCGATAGACTGTCACAGGATTACCTCCTTTGCTCATCACCTGCGGTGATAAAGAACGCCTGCGGGATGAGATCATATATGTGTGTTCTTCAGCCACCTCAATGAGAAGGGCTAAACAACAGAGTAGCTTTCGCATAGGGCCTCAAACCCCTCGAAGTATCCCATTCGCCAATCTCTTCTAGATGCACAGGCAGAATACACGCAGAAGGCAGTACAGTATCGCCCAACAGACATCCACCTACAAATCTACGACGGCGTATGCCACGACTTCATCCTCTTCTCATTCACTACCCCTGCCAAATACCTCTTCCGGAGCGTCGCTAGCTTCACAAAATGGGTGCAAGCAGTACCCGACACCCCTGTACAGACCGAAGAGCCGAATAATGGAGGAGTCGCTCTCAGTAGGAGACTTAGCGTCCTCAGGCTCGACAAAAAGGTCGAAGGACCAAGAAACAAAGTCAGAGGATTGGATAAGACGTTCGCCCTTTCGTTGTCTGCATGCAACAGAAGTTGACCAGAGGCATAGCATCTATACCTCGTTGCAGCCATTCCACGTACGTTCTTCCCCTCTTCTGAACAGCAATATTAATCCACATGTCCAGCGGCCAGTTTTTACTAATCACATGATACGAGAGCGGATCAATACATTCGGTGTGGTGCGGCCATTGGAGGCAGAAGAGGACATTGCTGTTTTACAACGACCGGTCGAGGAAGTGGGAGCCATACAAGAAGGGTAAGTGTATTGACATTGAATATCGGCGCATTATTGAAACATATTGGATAGCGCAATAAAGATGTACCTTGACGGATTTCGGCATCGAGACTCGAAGTACAAGTCTACTCTACGACGACTGGAGAGCGAAGTGGCAAAGAAGGAGAAGAAAGCTACAGCCGCAACGGAATCATTATTCCGACGGCGGAAACAGCCACCGCCGGACGACAACTTGACAGGAATTACCAAGATACCAGGCCAACATCCGCCTCCTGGGTCGTTAGCTGGCCGAAGGAATACTGCTGACGCGAGAGAACTCATCAAAAGCTTCGAGGCACACAAGAACATGCCCATACACCCTCTTAATCTTTGGAGTGAGATTCACGACATCGGCGCCCTGGGGGATCGTCCCCCCAGACAAGAAAAATCTTGATTCATTACAATCAGTATGTTCATCTCAGGGATTATGGATCAGGACGCCAACATGCATTCTTTCTGCTAGACTCGAGCCATAGCTTACCGGCTCAAACATCCTACTACTGATTTTTGGTAGATATTGCTCCTGTGAATGTGATATTCGGATATGTCAATAATCTATCCTGTCAATGAAAAGCGAATCAGATTGCATTTCATGGCTGAACGTCGCATATTGGCTCGAGGGGTCGTTCAACCGACCTGCACTTGCGTTCATGACTTGACATCGTCGATTGTTGTACCAGAGAGGTGTAGGTTGGTGACGGATACTCAGGCTAGTTGAACTGCCGAAACCAACGAGGCACGTAGCTTAGCCTGCATTTCGCGTTTGTTTGCACCACTTGCCCTGGATTGTGCGGGGTTTGACAGATCGTTATAAAAGACGATCTCAACACTCAAGTTTTGCCCATACCACTTTTTCATCATTTGGGACTGTCCTAAGCGATCCTTGCCGGTGCACGATGGTTACTATCAGGTTTTGGAAGTACGACCCTGGCGGGTCTGCTGATAAACATGGCAGAGATGCTGGCATCTCCAGGTGTTGTTATGCTTCCGAAGTTTGGTCGTATCTTTTGTAAGCCTCCTTTCCGTATCATAACCCAACGTAACTTGTCACCTCAGTTGCATTCTGTCAAACGAAAGGAAGGCTCCCCCAAGGTCTCGACTTGTTGAAAGATGGATCTGTGGCTACTTGCGGAGGGTCCGATTGCGCCTCCGCCACTGCACCAGCTTCAAAGCCTCCCGCCACCAGATCTATATCAAAAGCAACCTTGAGAACCAATTCCTCATCATGGATAACCACTTCCAGTATTCAGGAGTGGATACAACTCTTGACCCCCTTTATATCCAGCCGTCTCGTCTTCTTTTCACAGGTCAGTGCAACTTATATTTCCAAGGTTGCTAATGCTCGTTTAGATCCTCACCGCTATCACCACATAATGAACTACCTCAGATTCGCTCAGTTTCTTTGCGCCCTTGGTAAGTACCGTGGTCCATCCACACAGACATGAATGTTTGGTGCAGTTGGACAAAGTCCAGACGTTTCGGGCACGACAGCGATTTCACAATCGAACTACCAATGCCTTGACCTTCCCGCATCCTCTAACCTTTCGCTCCATGCCACTACGAACGAACGAACGGCAGTGGAAGAGAGTTCCCAACAGAACAAAGATCCTGTGCCAGAAATCGGTCACTTCCAGCTCAACCAAACGTCCATGGTATCGGACTCCCCTTCTTTGCCCCCGCTACTACATCCTACAATTCATCAAAATGCATTCATGGTCAAGATCCGAGCTCATCAGCGAGTCCCGGGATATATCCAGTTGGGTCAGGGTGAAGACCTCTTCCTTCGAGTAGAAGGGTCTCGCCTTGTTCCTCTTTCCGCCAGCAAATACTCCCCTTGGGATGTAAACCATATCCTTCTTTCACAGCACCGGTATCCGTGCGTTCGCTTTCGTAAGGAGAAGGTCTACCCTTGGTCCAAGACGAAGGACGCTAGGAGTGCATGGGTATTCGGCGTTGTTTTCGCACATAACCAGTGTACTTGTCGGAGACCTTTTCAATGGTTTCATTCAGAATACATTCGTCCAATGGATGCTGTGGAGGAAGACGAACATCTAGGATCGAGACCGTTCGTTCGACCAGCAGAGATGCTTATACATTTGAAAAAATGCAGCTTGTCCGATTTATTGCCAGGTTTCGTCAAAATTCTCTCAGCCATCTCTGGAACACGTTGACGTAATGACATTCTACTAAATTGTTTCGTGACCCTCCTTTTCCCTTTTCGCCAGTAATTGCCTGTTTCTCTTCTCCTTTCTCAGAAATCAGTTCCAAAATCCAAGTTGTCTCTTCCTGATGAACTCTTCTTACGACCTGTCTCTTTATGTCATACGTGCTCAGCTTGCTGGATTTCCATCACTATTCTAACACATTTACAGCGCCGAAGAGAGTGTGGCACAATAACCACTAGCAGGGCTGCTATCCTAAAGCAGGCAGTTCAAATTTCTCGATCAACTCAGACTCGGACTTCGTAGTGTTGCCAGTCGCCGCACGCATCGATCTCATCTACTATCCTTCCAGCAGCTTCCAGTCAGTCTCAGTGAGGGCCGGATACGATCTTGATTGCTTAGCCATTCAGATGAACGACTCCATAGCTGGCCCGTCAGCGCCGACGTCGTCCTTGCTGACTCAAGCCCTTACATATGCTCTTGAGGCTAAAGAGCGTGGCAATTCTGCAATCAGGGAGAAACAATACACGGCAGCTTTGGACGCATACGAAGAGGCTTTGGGGGATCTACCGGAAGATTTTGGCAATGAAAAGGTCGAGTTGCAGGATATACAGAAGAAGTTGAAGGATGTTAGGATGATACTGCATGCGAACAGAGCTCAAGGACTGCTTAAATTGGTGAGAATTCTCTTCCTTCGTCACTTCAATACTTTCATTCTTTGGTGAAACACCATTTTTGCAAAATAGGATCTCTTGCTTAGATCTTGCTGCTTTTACCTGCTAATTCTATTTTCGCGTTCATAAAATTCTACCTCACAGGAGCGATATGCTGAAGCTGTCGAAGCGTGTACCCTTTGTGAGTTGATTCAAAGTCCATCAGATTTAAGAACTGACGTCTATCCTGCAGCACTTCGGGACGACGATACTTTCGTAAAAGCCATCCATCGGCGCGCAATAGCCAATAGCAGCATTGGGACCTGGTCATCCTTAGTCTCAGCACAGGAAGGTGTGTATCCTGCGTTTGTTGAGTCCTGCAAATTGATGCTTTCAACAATAGATTATACAAGACTATTGTCCCTCCCCTTGTCGTCAGGCAGACCGAGCGATGCGCAAATCCAAGCGAAACTGCAGGCGTTGGAACC
>MU271446.1:0-64396 GCA_021432655.1 Atractiella rhizophila
TCCAACATTCTCATCCCTGTCTAGCTCAAACCGGATGCTGGCATCCATGCCTCCTGTCCCATCTTCAATGTTGTGCGTCGCCACGTCATGATAAGCAAGTCTAATCCACTCGGCTGCAGTATTAAATTTGTCTACGCCAGGTGTCGACTTCTGGCAAGATGTGAAAGGTGCATTGTCCAACGAAATGGCGCGCTCTGTCACTCCTTCATACAGCAACTTCTCCAATCGAGCAGTTGCAGATGGCAGACGCTCAGCGCATTTGGCTTCCGCTCTGACCCGGAGGATCACTACAAGAAAGGGAATAAAGTGAACGATTGAAAACATGTTGTAAGTCGAAAAGATTGTGATTGCACAACCAGCGGCACCATTTGGCACTTTTATGGATAGCAACTTCACCCTTTGTCCATGTTCCGAGTGGCCGACAACTTCGCAGCAAGTTGAACAAGAATATTCAGCAAATTACAACTGATACAGCCTGTATTTAAGGAAGACTGGGGGCGTTACACTATATATAGTCAGTCCAAGTATTTCGAGGGATCCATTCTGCCAAGGCTTCTCGGGTGCTGAGAAGCACCCTGTTCAATGCGTCGAGTCTACAGTTTTCGACGAGAAATATCTATGAATTTGACAGCTCACCAATAACCACATGATTCATTGATGTCGTGATGCGAAAGTCCCACGACGACGACGCGATGAGGATAAAAGCTTAACATGAGTGTTCGGACTTCGAGTCTCGAGACATCTGAGCCGTGCAAAAATTGCGCAAACCGCGTAAAGTACCCCTCGAGCACCTCAAGCGGCGAGATTGTACAAGCACGTAGAGAGAAACAACAACACGCACACACCAGTCAATCCTTATATCCTTACAAGTGTATCAGTGGAACCCAGCCTCCGGCGGCTGACGATAGCCTGGCACAGATACTAGATCTTACTGCTGCTAGGAGCAAGGCGCCATTCAAGACTACGCTGGAGGTGGATAATCAAATCAAGTGTGTTTCCCTCACCTGTCCTGACTGTGTTGGGGATTTATGACGGGTATAAGATCGCTGGAAAAGAGGATCGAATCTGCAACTGTGAAGCTTGTTGAGGAAGAGTGGACCCTCACTGAAATATCTTTACGAAGACCGTGGAGCTCGAAGTTTGCAGCTCCGGATTCTTATGATGAAAACGTCACACAGTTCAGTCGAGAGGCGACCTGCAGAATTAGCTTCGGGTTCTCTCCACCGCAATGAGAGGTACAACTAAGAATTGCCCAGTGACCAAGTACGTTGTCAGCGTTATTTTATATTATTGGTTCATAAAATTGGTCATGAAAAGCTCCGAAGTTTATTCAACGGTCTCCTTCTTTGCTCGCGCGATTCGAAATGGATATATGCTCTCATATGCCTCAGTTTCCTTGAGTATGCCCAATGCACTCCATTTGGTCAGTTTCTTTTCGTTTCCACAAGTTAATAGCCTCAGCTGATCTAGCTTCTGTAGCAACGCACCTTGAGAACAATAATGACGTCCTCTTCACAACATCTCACACGCTCCGTCCTCTCCTTCTGGTATGAACTTCCACCAGATACTACGCACGAGAAGCTGGAAACAACCATTCGTGGCCTAGAAGTTACCACAGAAAGGACGAAAAGATGGTTTCTTCCCGACCGCAACTTCGACGAACAGTGCACGTTAGTTCTTCACCCAAACCCCAGGATATTAATATTCTGACTGCGTTTGGCCATAACGAATAACATAGCAAAGACTTCAAGTCTGCTCTAGAATCATTTCGCACGAACCGCCCCGATCCAGTCGCTTTCAAAGACGACCAAGTCTCCCTGCTAGCACACGTAATTCTCCTCGACAATCTCTCCCGCAACATATACCGTGGCTCGTCCGCCTCAGTCGTTTTCTCGTACTTCGATCCTCTAGCTCTCTCTTTTGCCCGCCTCATCCCCACGTCTTACTGGTCCGGCATACCATGGGTGGAGCTCTTCGCATTCCTCCCGTTTGAACATTCAGAGTCTCTCGACAACCAGAAACATCTTTTATCCCTATTAAGGGATCGTTCGAGGAAGGGAGCGATGTATGATCAATCGTTGGAGTACGCTTTAGAACATATTAGTGTCATCGAGAGGTTTGGCAGGTTTCCGCATCGAAATGCCGTGCTTGGGAGAGAAAGCTCAGAGGAGGAGAACGCATGGCTAGAAAGCGAGCATAAACCCAAGTGGGCGAAGTAGAAAAGCTTGCCAGTGGAAATAAAATATCCTGCTGTTGCCACAAAATTAGTGCTGACAGGAATGGCTCGTGTGCAAAATGGATTTAATTCAAGTTGACTGAAGAACAGTCTCAGAGATATATCATCTAACAAGGAGAACATCATTACATTCCACCAGGACGTCATATCGTATCACTATAAGTAAGAAATCAATAATCAACCCTCCATCCCCCCTGTCTAAGCCGTTCGCAACTCTCCAATTTCATAGCCTGCAATCTCTTGACCTCATCCCAATCGGCTCCTATACCCAAGAAACCCTTCGCGTTCGTTAGACGCTCATGACGATCTTCGATTTCCCGTCTACACTTGTATTGTAACCGACGAAGGTGCTCAGTCTCGACCTTGTCTTCGAATCGTCTAAGGGAATTCGGAAGCTTGAGTGGCGGAAGTTCAGGCGGAAGCTGAGAGAAGAGAGAGATAACCTCAGATTTATACGACGATGTGGAAGGTGAGTGTTTTGGCGAAAACTTTAGAGCCTCCTTATTGAGGGACACAATGTCCTCCCAAATCTTGTGTTGAGCGAAAGCCCTGACCACAAACAAAGCGTCAGCGACTATGCCTATGCTCGGGAAGGGACGAGCAAGTACCGAGAGTTGACGAAGTATTTGACACCTCCTGCCTTCCCCATCCCTGCTCCACTCGTCATCCGTTCCAGGTCGTAGCCCTTCATCCTGTCAAACGAATAACTAAGGTCTTTCTCCACTTCTCCTCCAAACCAGCTGATATTCGAAAGGATCGTGAAGAACACGAGGGCGAGAAGAGGAAGAAACTGCATCCACCCTGATCCGCCTTCGCCTCCTCCTTGGCCATTAGCTTGTGCCGGACGCCGCCGTGGCATTCCTCCCATCCCCATGCCCCCTCCAAATGGGCTCCCTCCGTACGACGTAAATCGTATCCCACCTGGTCCATAGAACGTCGTTGTACCTCCTCCCATACCGCCCATAGGTCCTCCCATGCCGCCGCCAAAGAAGAAATTGAACAAGTCCTAAGTACCATTCGATTAAAAATGTGCAGCCAAAAGATGGGAAAGGACAAACCTCTGGACTTAAGTCTTCACCTCCCATCCCTCCCATTCCGCCTCCTCTCCGGAAAGTCTCAAAACCTCCACCGCCGCCACCACCTCCTCGAGAATCAGGATCACTGCCAGTCTGATCGAAGATGCGTCGTTTCGATGGGTCGCCAAGTACGGCAAAAGCTTTACCGATCACTGTATTGGTTCTGCAGTCAGCGCGGTGGAAGCGCTACAGGATAGACGTACTCTTGAAAGCTTCATCTGCACCAGGCGCGGAGTTCTTATCTGGGTGTGTTGAGAGGGCAAGCTGGAGAAGAAGTCACTACGCGAAAACAGGTTGCTATCTCATTGCCGCTTTGAGCTGAACGCGATCCAAAAAAAAAAGCCCAGGATAACGTTTCAACTAACCCTACACTTGATGAACAGGTTTGTAAAGATACGAATTGTGAACGGCTCTTTCCTTTCAACATAACTAAGACAAGTACAGTGGATGAATAAACATTTAAACCACTACTCAAAATGAACCCGCAGCAGGGAACGCCATAAGCAGGAAGGCGAAATTGTCTTGTGAGACGTGATGTCGCATACCTGATGACCCATAACTTTTGTTCTGGCAAGTAAGTAGAAGCACAAAGGGAGTTTTAACGGTAATGGCTCCTTCCATGACAGCAGCCACTGTCATATCGCAAGAGGTTTTCCAGCACAAGTCTTACTATATCATGACAAGTTTCCTCAGAAGACGTCTAACTAATACGTTCTGTGACAATGGTAGCTAATGATGATAACGTCCCTAGTACATAAGTAGTAACTCTACGGGAGTAAGATGCATGCAAGAGATTGGTGAAAACACAAAGGTTGAACGACAGGTGTTATTGAAGGCAGTGGTCAACGCTAGACCTCAAGAGGTCAATTCATTGACAACTATAGCTTGTTGGAATTTCCTTGGTACCCTTCCCTAGCTATTGCCACGAGGAGAGACGGCTGCCCAGGTCACAAAGCACAGGATAGGGACAAATAGAAGTAAATAATGTGGCAATGATATACATCGCATGACGAAGCCAGAGAAATAGAGCCGTCACTGCAATAAGCAGATATTAAGGAGACTAATGAACGAACACATGTTTTGCCTCCAAGCTTTGGCCTTTGTGTGGACTGCCCACTTTTAGTACAGCCCGTCCAAATTTACTGAACCCAATTCTTACAAAAGAATAACACGACTCCACCATTCAACCCACTCTCAACACTCGAGAGACAAAGACGCACCTTTTTATAAGCCCTCTTTATCGCCTCCTCCTCACAGTCCTTCTCCAACTCGAGGATTTTGTAATAATCCGTCACCTTGCACGCCCTCACCCTCTTCACCAAGTCCTCCTGTTTCTTAGTCCACGTCTTCTTCTCCTCCTCCTTTTGCTCTTTCTCCTTCCCCTTCTCCCTATTCCTCATCCCGCCATCGATTCCATTCGGCCGTGCACTTGCCGCCGAAGTGCTGGCGGTTCCATTGGAACTTGCGCTGGTTTGCCTCGGGGCCTCCTTCAGCCTCCCCTCGACCTCCTCTAGCAGAGCGAATCCTTCTTTGGTCTCATAAAGGGTGAGAGACTTCTTGATAAGCCGTAAAGCAAGCTGTAAATCGGGAGAAGAGGAAGACAGTGCGCCGCGAGCCTTGGAGAGGGCGAGGGAGGCCGCGTCCCGGTTTGCTTCCATTAGCGCAAGTGGTGGTATGGCAGGTATGAGGTCAAGACAGGGAGAACAAGTACAAAGAGCTCAAGGCGAGAAAAGGAGGCTGAACCAGATCGGTGTCGTGGAAGAAGTTCTTTAATTCAGGATCACCTTTCGAAATGCAGCACAACAAATTTGAGATTGCAAGGAAGACTATTTCGCTTCAGAGTTGGCTTTATTATAAAGGTGCGCTCCCTAAGTTATTACGTGAATGCAGAATAAATTAAACCAAGTCCTGGAATATTTATGCTGGTGTTGCAAAGGAGCACAATCTGTTGCAACATGGAAACTGTGATGGAATCGGATGGACAACTTCAACTCCTTCCCGATAGACTCGACAACCCATTGGTTTTAGTCTTTTAATATTGATTTAGACTATTGGTTGAACCTGGGGGAGACCGTTCTCGTTGTCCTACAGCGTTTGCCTGAACGTGAATCCCGAAGTGGCTCTGATTTGTCCCTTCGTCATACCCATCAATTTTGAATATTAGGTCTCATGTTATATGTATGGTTCATGATACGATGGACTCTTTCCTTTCGCCCGCTGCTTTGGCAGAGCGTGTCACTTTATCTGACTCTCCATTGTTATATCTAGTCCACATACAATGATCAGACTCATCAAGTACGACGATTTAGTTCAAGAGCCCTCAGACATAAAAATGCTCGATGCTTCCGTCCAATTTTCGTCACAAATCTTTCCACTGTCTTTTCCCGAAGGCGACAGATACGGTGACTACGGATTTTGGAAAGACACGTTGGACCGTCACGCTGGAATGCTTTACGTCTCCATCCTTTCATACGACGATCCTATTCGTGGCATCATGTTTGTTAAACGCAAACCTCTTTCTTCCATCCTCCCATCTTCCCATCCACTCCATTCACTGCCGATGACGGAGTCTTGGCATATATGGATTGCTGCTGTCTCTCCGGAGGAAAGAGGAAAGGGGCTTCTCTCGGAGCTCTTTCAAACTTTCATCAACACATTAGAAGATGAAGATTCGACTCACATCTCCGCCTTGAGCGTGAGGACGATACCAAGTATATTCCAGAATATGGTCCATTGGCTGAACAAGGAGTGGGAAATTAGGGGGAAAGCAAGAAAATGGGAACGCGTCGAAACAGAGAGGCCGACAGGGAAGGAGGACGAGAAAGTAGCATTCATCATGAATCTACAATAAGTTTGAATTGGAAATGGAACTCACATGGACGCTCTCACTCGCAGAAGTCCAATACCGGGACGATATGCATCTCCTGATCACTTCAAATCTGCCGGACATCACCAGTGCGAGTTTTAGAAGGGTGAAGACTCCTACTCTTCTTCGGAGATGCAGAAAGACTACTCGCTTGGATCTTATTACCGATTCGTTCTCGTCTTTAATGACATGCTTTCTTCTCATTTTCCAATTTTCATGCTTTCCTGCACCTAAACCCCGTCATTGTTTTCTTCCATGCAATAACGTGCTAAAACCCCTTTTCCTCAGCCCCGTCCGAAGCGCCATGTCTGAGCACAAGGTATTCCATGTCAGCTTCTTTGTCAAAGACGGCTACGAACCTAGCACCGACGACCTTAATGGTTGCAATTATTTGTTCAATGGCTTCCAACTCTTCTTGCGAGAGCTCAACATCCAGGGCACCCAAATTCTCCTCGAGGTATTTCAGATTTTTTGTTCCAGGTATCGCGAAGAAACTAGGCAAGGCGATTAGTCTTTCTAGATTAGACAGCCAGACGCACTCATCCCCTTGAGCCAATACCCATGCGAGAGTGAGCTGAGAAGGCGTGCATCCCTTCTTGGTCGCTAGTTCCTTCCATGCAGGCTTTTCAGCTGCGTCAAGCCGGTCGAACTTGACGATACCTTAAGTGATTCCACAAGTTTGAGGTTCTAACACATACTCTCAGGTGGAATTAAGCAAGTTGAAGGATCAAAATTTACTTCTTGAAATGCCTCCCCTTGGAAGCGTGGGCTTGTAAGCCTCCAATCGTCTGGCTCAAAGTCAGCTGGACTTTTATATGCTCCGGACAAGAAGCCTTCCTCGCTCGATCAGTCGACTGGGTTCAAGTGGAGTGGACGGAGTGCATACCTCGCCCAAGCGGAGCGTAGCAAACAATTGCAATCCCCAGCTCTCGGCAAACATCCAGAATTCCATTCTCTCGAATATCTGGCGTCCAAGGCGAGAACTGCGTCGCTTGGTGAATCATTTGCTCCATACGTTAACCAGAGAAGCAACGAACCTCAATTTCCAACGCGTTTATTGGCACGATGCTGTGCGCCATTCATATTTCTTCCACTGTGGCCTCTGATATTCCTAGGCACTTGACCTTGCCGTCATTCTTTAGCTCTTTGAGAGCACTCCAAGTCTCTTCAATCGGGATGCTCCTGTCCACCTTACATAGATCGTTCAATCTGGCTATCAGTAAAAATTTCGAAACGAACTCTGTGCTGATAGTAAAGCGAGATAGTATTTACCCCCAACCTTTCCAAGCTCTCGTCGACGCTTTTTCTTACGTGTTCCCTAGTTCCAGAAACTCCGATTCCAGACTCTGCGTCCTTCAGGAAGAGCCCGAATTTGGTGGCCACGAATGCCTTCTTCTTGTACCCCGGATCTTTGAGTACCTCTCCTATCAACGTCTCGTTGTGTCCAAACCCATAAGCGTTAGAGGAATCGATGTGAGTGCATCCTTTATCCAATACCTACCAGAAAGCGTCATTCCAAAAGAAAGGGGAGAGGACAGGGTGAAAAATAAACTTACGGCCTTCAACAAGGCAATGGAATTGGCGTCGGGGAGCGTTTTACCATATCCGACAGGCGAGAGACCCATGACTCCATATCCCAAAGCGGGAATCAGGGGTCCATTTCGTCCCAAACGGCGGAGAGGATTGGTTCTGGATGAATGTTGCATTTTTTCTGCGTGAACTCTCTCATGAGTCCTAACGATAGTATGGGTGCTGTATATATGCGATTCTAGTAGGAGGCAAAGTTTCCTAACAGATTGAGGTAGAGCGAGGCGAGGCTGAACGATGGACAGCAGGACGGATTTGTTTCGACAACGTAAGGTCTGGAATATTGGGTCAAATTCCAACACAATGTCACCCATACGCCAACTAGTAAGGACGTTCCCCACTCTGTCCAAACTTCACGAGAATATCAAAGGAACGGTATCCGAGCTCTACATCGACATACCGCCAAACGTCAACCCAAGGTGTCACAACTCGACTTATGGGTGGAGCGCAATCACAAGTGCACCAGCAGACATTAAGATGTGCAACTAGACATACAAGGCTCAGTCGATGCAACATGAAGATTTTGCAGTGTCTGAACAGAGACGGTAAGAGATGAGGTCGGAGGAAGCCTAGCGCTGAGGTGGATCACATCGACGTGAGCGCTGATTGAAGGCAACTAGCATCCCATTCCACGGGGAAGGTTCCTACCTCACTATGCAGCTTTAGACGGTCTGATGAAAGCGCAGTACTACAGAGCGAAGCAGATCACTCCCCGACATGAAAATACGAGAAATGTATAGAGACATGACGTGCAGTTCATTGTTGCTCCCTTCCGCGCACCGTCCGACACAGATGTCTTCGCTTGTGAAGCATGAAAGTGAACGGTAACTGATGGGGAAGGTCATGACAGGATAAGACTGGGGAGACGGAATATTTGCGATTAGGAGCACAATAGAAAGCTTGCTTCATGCTTCTCTTTGCTGGTGTCTGTTCTCGAAAACATGGACCGTCATACGGCGAAGAAAGAAATGCAGACACTTTTACTCGCCTCACTTCTCCAGTTGTTGTATTGCTCCACTCTCAACCGAACCGACGCTCACACTGCAACATCCAATCTCTAATCAAACTGAGAAAGCTCCACTCGATTCTCGAGCCTTCTTCCCGAATGCGGCGTCGGCATCTCGCGTGACGTAACCTCATTCCGAGTACAAAAGAAAAAAGCATCCAGCCCACCACCCAAAGCTGATCAAAATGGCAGCCTTCTTTCGTCTGACCACTCCCTCCTCCTTTTCGCGTCTCCGCCCTTCCTCGCTGCAGCAACAGCTACAAGGCGCAAGGCACTTCTCGTCCCAGCCATCGCCCCTCCGCCACCACGCCTTCCGGAACGCCTTCCACTCCTCCAAGCGCAGCCAGAGCTCGTCCTCCTACGCCCAGCCGCTCTCGCAGAGGGAGAGGTACATCAAGTACGCCACCAGCGGCGCCATCATCGGCGGCACCCTCGTCGGCACCCATCTCTTCCTCAACCGCGAGACCCGCGACTCTCTCACCCCCGGAGAGCGCGAGCATCTCCACTCCACCTTCACATATGTCGGAGCTGGTCTGGGAGTCGTCGCTGTCACCGCCGTCGGACTGCACAGGGCGGGATGGAGCGTGAGGATCATGAGAGCCAATCCGTGGTTAGTCATCGGTGGATCGTTAGTAGGAAGCATAGGATGCATGATGGGGGTGTACAACACCTCACCCTCCAACAAAGCCGGCAAACGTGCGTCTTTCTTCCTTCTCCTCCTATCAAGGATGGAAAAAGTGATGGTGTGACGCAGACCTCTCATGGCTCGGATTCAACGCCTTCCAAGCCCTCACCCTCTCCCCCCTGCTCTTCCTCCAACCCGCCCTCCTCGGACGCGCCGCCCTCTACACAGCCGGCATCCTCGGCTCCCTCTCCTACGTCGGCGCCACCGCCAAATCCGACACCTACATCTGGCTCGGCGGTCCGCTCCTCGCCGGCGTCACAGTCGTCGCCCTCTCCTCCCTCGCTCCCCTCGTCCTCCCAGCCACAGCCACGGTAGCTTTGGCCGCTAGTCAGGGCATTTGGCTGTACGGTGGACTGGCCGTGTTCGGTGGGTTCGTCTTGTGGGACACGCAGAAAATTGTCCGTCTTCTTACCCTCCTTTCGACGGCGTATTGATCGTTTATTAGATTGCACACGGAAAGAAAGCGGAACAGTCCGGTGGAACGATAGTCGCTGACCCCGTGGCGGACGCCATCGGTTTGGAACTCGACTTTATCAACATCTTTGTCAGGATGATCTACATCCTCGGAATGGGCAACAACAGGAGGAAGTGATTGTTTCCCTCCCTTTTCTTTCTGTCTTGATGGACGAGGATTGTAATTAGGAGATGCAATTCATACCTTGTGGGAACCTGTAAAATAGTTGGGTATCTGTGTCAATGCCATTGCTCCGCTCCATTATAGTTACATTCGCTTCGTCCATTCCTCTTTTGAGCTTGTCCTGAAAAGTGATGACCATATCAATGTTCCATGAATGCTCCTCCACGCGTGTGACGGAGCATCATCTCCTTCGCTGTCTCGGGACATCCATCATCAGCCGGCGCCACTGTATCCGCCAACACAACACGACGCAACGCGAAGAGGGAGATGTCAGACCGAAAGAAAGGAGGAGGAGGAGAACGCACTGTGTCCACATCCCTAAAGGAATTCGAAGCGTGAAGATCAGCTCAAGTCCATGGACCACGCAAAGAAGGGAGAGGAGGATGAGACGGACAAATAGAACCGCCCTCGTTAAGGGCCCGTGTTGTTGGATGTATCCCCTCAGCTCTCCTTCGTCGTTCTTCCACACCTTCACACCAGCATAAGCAATAATTCGCCAGAATGGAGGAAGAGTGAGTGACGATACCTTGCGAGGAGCAGCGTTGAAGGCAGCCGCGCCGCTCCAGTTCGTTTCTTTTATCCATGCGCTATTCGAGATCACTCCATCCCTCAGATCCCAGCTGTCCATCACAAACACAGTCAGCCCTTAGGAAGAGAAAGGGAAAGGGAGAAAGACGAACTTTCCCTGATACAACAACAAAGGCACGCCTCCCTCCTCCAACACCTCCTCCACGTTCCCCTTCTCGCTCTTCATGATGTCCTCCCTGAGGTGATAGAACACGTTCTCGTCCTTCCCGAACGACATCCACTCTGGGACGTGCAGCGCCCTCTTCGTCGACTTCAGGTTCAAAAAGTCCGAATAGGTGGTATGATCGGGATGGACCGAACCTAGGCGGACGTCATACATATCTACATCCCCTGTTTTCATCCATCAACCCAACGCAGGGCGACAGCGTCAGCTGTTGAAGCTGAGATGAAAAGATGGAAGTGTACCCGTGAAGTTTTTCAGCTGCTCCCACATCTCTTCTCTCTTCTCCAACCCCTTCATCCACTCCTCAGCAACAGTATGTTCCTGAGCCAACGCAATAGTCTCTCCCACGATCCCAGCCTGGACTTCATCTATGAGGCCTATTGCCATATCTATACCGCCGCACGAATGAATCCGTCAACTTGCACACAATCTGAGCAGGTGACGGATGGAGAGGAGGACGAACAGTGCATCGGGTGGGTGGCTATCTGAGGGAAAGGGTCAGTCCACCCGTTCCCTATCGCTACCGTCTTAAGAGGAATGTCAGGGTGGTGGGTGCGAAAGTGCTGTGCGAGCTGGGGAATGTATTTTCCTATCAATCCGTCCATCAAACGTTCCAAACGCCAAGGAGAGGAAGGCGCACCCCCGTATGATTCGGACGCGACATGTAGATCCACCTCCTTCATGTGTGGATACAATGCATAAAAACCATGTATAAACTCGGCCAGATCCTTCGAGACCTGATACACACGTCACATTTTTCGGTGGAAAAGTAATCAAGGAGGGAGATGCGTACGGCGAGCTGGTTGGTCGTATATCCATGAGACCAACCTTCCTTCTCGACCTCGAACTGACCTTCATTCCACTGCATCGACGAGTCCTCCGATTGGAACTTTAGCCCATCTCCTTCCTCTCTCAAAGAACCAAAAAAACTCTCCCACTCGCTCTCCTTCCTCACCGTCGGTGTATACCCAGCTCCCAGTCCCTCATCCCAGAATTTTGTGTGTGCCTCGCTCAATTGTCCGTCTTCTCCAATGTCTCGAGAACGATATCCGTATCCATATTTGAGTGCAGAGGCGGTCTGGTTGACGTAGGAGAAGCCGGTGCCTACTGGATTGTCGATAAAGAGCATGGAAAAGTCGGAGGCGTAGGTGTTCGGGTTCAGAGTCAGCGTGTAGTTCGTTAGGCCATCGAGGGTAGTTGCGGAGGAGACACGGAGAGGACCCATGAGGAGCAGGAGACCGAGCATGGAGGAACCTCCTGGGCCGCCTACGTCGATTCAAAAAGCGAAATAGTGTCAGCGTATCCTTGCAAGTTGGACAGATCAAAAGTTGTGAGGGTCACCTTGGAGCCAAATCATCAACGGCTTTTCTTTATCCACATGAGGGAAGAACCAGTAGAACAGCTCTCCCACTCCGCCTCTGACAGGTATGAATCCAGCGTAAGAGTTTGGGAGCGAGGAAGGGTCGATGGAGGGGGAGAAGGGAAGCGCTGTGGGAGGGACATGGTGCGGCTTGTGGGCTGCTGTTGGAAGCTGGAGGCTGGGCAGGAGGAAGAGAAGTGGTAGGAGCCGCATATTGCAATGACTTTATCTACTAGAGACTACGACTTTGGGACTTGGTCGTTTTCCCAGCAGTAAGTTATGACAATCATGACAACTTGAAATTCAATTTGCAAATGCAAATGTTCGATCAAGGTTTTCAAGTCTGAAGGGATCCAGATATAGGCGGGACATACACTACGCTAGTGATACAGTAGCCACGAAAGGGTAGGTGATTAGAAAAACCGTTCATAGGAATGAGAATGAGAGCAAGAAAGAGTAAAAAAGCCTCAAAAATACTCCCCAGCCGAGAGTCGAACTCGGGTCTTCTGTGTGAAAGACAGATGTCCTGACCGTTGGACTACTGAGGAATACATTGACATGGAAGGTACCATAAATTATCCATTTCTTTTACTAAAGAACAAGCAGCTTGCCATTACTTAGTATCAGTATCTACGTTGAAATTGAAAGAGGCTGCAGTGCCAAAGTAATATTTTCATCTGTATCAAGGAATAGCCTCAGGCTGGATTGAGGTTACCAAACTGCTCCCGTTGGACTTCTTTTGAGATCCTCCAATCTGCGTCTCGACCTCCCTTCAGAAACCTGCATTAACCTCGTGTGGTCATCATCCGCGAAGAATTGGGAAGGGCTCGAAGCCCTCTTTGGGCATTTTCATACTCTCAAAACATTGTTTCGCACCTTTAAACTGCTTCTCATCCACGAGGTCGTCAAACGCTTTTTGAAACAAGAACCAAGTACTTCAAGGCATTCACAGTCATCCAAACTAATGTGCTTGCGCCATGGCACATCTTCGTAAGAAAAAAGACAGTCGAATGTCGCGATGTTATGATCGTGAATTTTGTAGCGCTCCGCGAAAATACCTCTCAGATGTTTAATGAAGCTCGCAACAGGCTGACGTTGAAGGTGAGAGTGCCAGAATGGCGACGTGTGATGGAAAAATGAGTATTTCGCAAGACCATCACCGTCAAAAAATGGAGGAACGTGGTCCATAAGATTGGAATTCCTTTCCTCGTCCGTAGTGAATCATAATAGATCATAAAGAAGAACCCAGACGAAGGATTCACAGTCATCCAAACAACTGTGCTTGCGGGATGGTACATCTAGTAAGAAAAAAGACATGAAATCGTTGGGTACCTTATCTTTGTAAATTAGAACCAGGTCCAGGGGATGACAAACGTACGGTTTGAGAACCCTCAGTCGAGAGAGCCGTTATATCTATGGCACAGTCCCAATCACCCAACTTTCCTTCAAGACCGCTTTTTTCATTGCAGTTGTCCTCCTCACCACTCAGCACCATTCTCATTAGTATAGTCCTTGATGCCATCCTGCTCGATACGGTTCCATTCAATACCGCTGTCTTCAATGCCGTCCTCTTCACTCCCGTTCTCTTCGGTGCTTTCCTTTCGGCACTCAATCTGGATGTTGTTTTCGCTGATGTCTCGATGAATTATCCCCGCTGTCATGTATGCCTCATAGTAGTCTGAAAAAGTGTTAGATTTGCCATAAACCGGGGGAAAAACCTGACAATGAATCGCATCACGCAGTACTTCGATCAGCTCCAACGCATTCTTCATCTGACCGTATTGTTTCTTGAAATGGATCTCCTCGTAAACCTGACGTCGCACAACCCTTCTCCAGAACCTATCCACATGACCAGCAGCTGGATTGTTGGAAACGTTCGTCGATTGATTGTCGTTCGCACCTCCCACCGTGTCCTTCGCCTCTGCTTGAGCAATTTCTTCTTCAACCTGGTCCACAACTTGACTTTCTTCTCCTCATGAAGCGTGCGAAGGAAGTTCAAATCGATGCTCAAATCGGTTTCGCGGATGTGATCGTCTAGAAAGTGGTGAACTGAGGGAAGGTGGTTTACATTTTTCTGCTCCAGTACCTTGTAAATCTCGGATTCTGAATAACTGTTTGGGATGTCGTATGTTCAGACGAAACGGGTTTCGTTGCTGAGCTTGTAACTGTAGTACCTTGCGTGTTGCCCAAAGGGTTCCACCTCCCGGTACGGCACCTCATTCACCTTCGCCCAGTTCCTTCGAGGGAGTAAGGCACCTCCAACCGCTTCAGCACATCGAACTCAAAACGCGTATGCAGGAGTGGAAAAAAACAAAATGACTACTGTGGCATACCAGTCTTTTCCACAAGTCTCCCCCTTGTGGCGCAAAATATCAAAAAACTTTTGTACCTCTTCGTCCGTAGGATACAAATACTCATATTTCTCACGAATCTCCCTTGTCCTGAAGGTTCCCCAGTTTAATGATTACCAATCCTTCAAAACTAGTCTGTAGCCCTTCATGGCTTGGGAAACCGTCGTTCTCTGGAATAGAATGAGTGTTCTCATCCGAGTGCAGGTACTGTTGTGGTTGCGCTTCGTCCATTTGTACCAATTGTGTAGTTATTGATGCTTGCGTGGTGGCAAATGACTCGGACTCGGGGAACTCAATCTAACCTCGGCTCAAACAATTGGGATTTTGAAATAGATGGAGCAAAGTCCAGGGGATGACAAACGTACGGTTTGAGAACCCTCAGCCGAGAGAGCCGTTATATCTATGGCACAGTCCCAATCACCCAACTTTCCTTCAATACCGCTTTTTTCAGTACCGCTGTCCTCCTCAGCACCATTCTCATCAGTATAGTCCTTGATGCCATCCTGTTCGATACGGTTCCATTCAATACCGCTGTCTTCAATGCCGTCCTCTTCACTCCCGTTCTCTTCGGTACTTTCCTTTCGGCGCTCAATCTAGATGATGTTTTCGCTGATGAAAAGTGTGATTTTCTATAAATTCAGGGAAAAACCTGACAATGAATCGCATCACGCAATACTTCGATCAGCTCCCACCCATTCTTCACATCCTTCAGCTGACCGTATTGTTTCTTGAAATGGATCTCCTCGTAAACCTGACGTCGCAAAAACCTTCTCCAGAACCTATCCACATGACCAGCAGCTGGATTGCTGGAAACGTTCGTCGATTGATTGTCATTCGCACCTCCCACCTTCGCCTTCGCTTGAGCAATTTCTTGTTCAACCCTGTCCACAAACTTGACTTTCTTCTCCTCATGAAGCGTGCGAAGGAAGCTCAAATCGATGCTCCAATCGGTTTCGCGGACGTGATCGTCTAGAAAGTGGTGGACGGAGGGAAGGTGGTTTACCTTTTTCTGCTCCAGTATCTTGTAAATCTCGGATTCTGAATAACGGTTTGGGATGTCGTAGGCATGAACTGTTTTGACGAAACGGGTTTCGTTGCCGAGCTTGTAACTGTAGTACCTTGGGTGTTGCCCAAACGGTTCCACCTCCCGGTACGGCACCTGATTCACCTTCACCCAGTTCCTTCGAGGGACTAGGGCACCTCCAACCGCTTCAGCACATCCCTCCATGTTCCTCGCTCCACTGGCTCTTTCCATCATCAGCTCCTTTCCGACACCTCCGTCTCCCTTTCCCTCCATCACTTTGGCAACATGTCCAACCATCTCCTCGACATTCGCCGTTAGTTACCTTCGATGCGGACAGCGGAAGATCCATCCACAACTCTCCATCCTTCACACGAAACTTCCTCAAAACCCCCAACTCTTCCGGGGTCATCGCCATAGTCGCCTTCAGCAACCAGACATAGGTTTTCGCATCTTCAGTGCCACGAATCAATTCCTCTGAAGTCTTTTGCTTGAGCTCGACCCAGAGATCCAGGACGGAGTGTAAAAGAGATGACTGGGAGTAGCGAACGGCAAATCGAAAGCTTTTCAAGCCGTAAAGATAAGAAAAAGTCTAATCAACCGTTGCGTGTTCTGGGACCAATTTTTCAGTGTCGAAAGTAATTGGTTTAACAGACGTGAGGTTCCATTTTCAACCTTGGAACGAGAGAGGCGTCGTCATTGCCTCTCTTCATGGCACCAGAAAAGGCGACGTAGTAGTCGGTTTTCACTTCGATGTGACCTTTTAAAAATCTGTAATCAATTATCTCCGTTGGCAGTTGGTCGCTCTTCTTGTCAGCTAGGATGGGTTCGCGGTCAATGTTGTCGTGACACCCAAAAGCAGGTAGAGCCACATTGCTCGCTGGAATGCCACTCGCCTCTCCAAGTCGGACAAAAGTATCTCCTTCCCTGTTCGGCGTGATGGAATCCAACGCGTCAAGCTGTGACGTCAAACTCAAAACGCGTATGCAGGAGTGGAAAAAAACAAACTGACTACTGTCGCATACCAGTCTTTTCCCCATGTCTCCCCCTTGTGGCGCCAAATATCAAAAACTTTTGTACCTCTTCGTCCGTAGGATACAAATACTCATATTTCTCACGAATCTCTCTTGTCCTGAAAAATATACCGACCAGGTTCTCCAGTTTGATGAGTGCAAATCCTTCAAAACCAGTCTGTAGCTCTTCATGGCTTCAGAAACCGTCGTTCTCTGGAATAGAATGAGTGCTCTCATCCGAGTGCAGGTACTGTTGTGGTTGCGCTTCGTCCATTTGTACTAATTGTGTGGTTATTGATGCTTGTGTGGTGGCAAATGACTCGGACTCGGGGAACCCAATCTAACCTCGGCTCAAACAATTGGGATTTTGAAATACAAGGAGCAATCGCTCTTTGGAGTCACTGAGAGTCTTATCGTCAGCTTATAACTTGGACCCTTCGCATGCGCCGGGAATCCACAGCGACCATGTCACCTCAAGCGCGGTATCAGCGGCTACCCACTCAGCCTCCCTCACGAGAAGCAGTCGTCTCGAAGGAGGTTTACGACGATGAACCGGAAGGCGACAGTATGACGAGCTCGAGGAGGTACAGGACGCTGCTCTCCATCCTCCTTGGTCTCGCTTTGCTCTTCACCTCTATCGGCTGGAGTGCAAACTCGTTCTTCCGATCGATCTCTTCTTCAGAGTCTACTTCTTCGGTGTGTGTCCTTGCAGTGTTCGCATTTGGCTTCTAATCGTCGATGGATAACAGAAAGATGCAGTCCCAAAGTGCGAGCCATACGTTCCCCTTCTCCCTTCCCAAACGCTAAACAACCCGTTCCTGCCACTATCTCCCTCCGAAGCATCCCAAATCCGCCAATACCTCCACAGTCTGTCCAGTCTCTCGCTCACTCCACCCTCTTCCATCCATCCACACGACGCCCCGCCGAGTAGCGAGACAGACACCTTCATTACCCTCATCGAGCTCTTCCCGCCAGACAAGCAGAGCGTGTTGGAATATATCGAAGGAGCAGAGCAGCCGGAGAGGTGGGCGAGGGCGATCATCCAAGATGGGACTGCGAAGACGATACGGGACTACCTCATCGGTCCCCTCGCCACTATCCCCTCATCCACCAACGCTACCACCGAGTCCACCTCAAACAAATCTGCCGGCTTCCGTCTCGAACCGCTCACCTCGATATACACCAACGCCACTCTCCCGTTCCACGCTCGCATGGCTGGATCCTTCGAAGGGTACCAAAGGTTCTTGACCCACTTGGGCCGGAGGCTCGAGAACGTCACCCTCGAGCTGTACGGCGGACGAGCAACTGGAGAGCCGGGAGATACGCTCAGTGCTGGTGCTAACACACCGATCAGTTTCGATGGTAGCTGGAGGAGGTTGGCGTCTCCTCTCCCTCCCACTTTCCTTCCTATTGTCTTATTCGCCGCGTTATTCTGATGATAAAATTCAAATGGAACAGGACATGGATGCAGTTCAAGCGGAATGTTCCAGGCGGATTCCTTCACGTCCTCGACCTCTGGATGTATGTTGATCTGACGAGCACAAAGTGGGAAGAATGGACCATCCTCAAAGTTCGCTCCGTCCCTTCTTCCCCCATCCCATGGACTCGCTCATAACCTAAAATGGACAGGTGGTACACGACCGCCGAGTATTCGATTCCCTCGATGCCTTCGAGGCCGCCTTCCACGCCGGCGAACTCAAACGCGCTCCCCTCCCCTTCGACCCTTCCGACGCATGGGCGACGCGTCACAAGCGCGGTGCGCCGAGAGATCTCGAGGAGCTCCCTGGACCGAGGAGCGTGAGCTTCAATAAGCCCAGGTTCAGGGTCGATAGGGAGAAGGGAGAGGTGCAGTGGCTAGGTTGGGAGTTTTGGCTGGGCTTTGAGAGGGACATGGTCAGCTTGATTACTTCGATTTTCTTCCTCTGTAGTTTGCAGGCTTATCGCATGGCTGCATGGATGGATTTAGGGTCTGAACTTTTGGAATATTCGGTTCTTGGGTGAGAGAATCATCTATGAGATGAGTGCGCAGGAAGGTCTGTCTTTTATCCTTCTGGTAGTAGGAAACAGGAACCTGAGAGAGAGGCATGCCATAGCAATGGCACAATACTGTCCGTTGCTCCTCCTCCGCGCCTAAATCGAGAAGGGTGACCTAGGATGGGAACAGCTGGAAACGATCCTCACCAAGCGTCAACGGTCTTCCTTGACCGCGCCTTCGGGATGGGCACCTGCGTTATGTACGCCCTCCCTCCCTCCCGTCACGTCAGAACTGAGGAAGCGAACACTACAGGGAACTCATGATCGGCTACGACTGTCCTCACCACTCTGTACTCCTACCAGCCGTGTACCATGATGGAGGGGGAACGTTGGTGAAGGAGAACGCGATATGTATCTTCGAGATGGAGGATAATAAACCACTCACTAGGCATACGGCTTGGAACAGGGATGAGATGGGTGCTTCCAGGGGATATTCTTTGACTGTGAGGACCATCAGTACCGTCGGTGAGTTTCTGTCTAGCTTCGAGTTGTTGATGAAATTCTGATTAAGATTAGGCAATGTGAGCGTTGTTCCCCCTTGCCCGAAAATGGAAGGCGCTGACCAAAATGCGACCATAGTACGACTATCTCTTCGACTACGTCTTTCGGTTCGTCCCTTGACCAATTTTAAGTGATCGTATTGAGGTCCTTCGTGCAGGTTGGACGGGAGCATCGAAATCCACTTGTCCGCCTCTGGATACCTCCAAGGAGGCTACTGGGAGAGCGGACAGTTTGACTATGGAACACAAATCATGGCCACGTCCAGTTAGTTACCCCTCTTCGAACTTGGAACATGAAGCTAATGAAATACAAGTGGGAAGCCTGCATGACCACGTTGTCAACTATAGTACGCCTGTATCTCCTCGAGTTGACGAACATTGAGACGAGAAACAGAAATCGACTTCGACATCGCCGGCAGAAAGAACTCCATGCAAGCCGTTTATGTTTGTCCCTCACTGCAATATTACAAGAGACAACAGCTCACTCTATTCGGTGCAGGTGGAGATGGAAGAGAAACCAGAGCCTTGGTTCATGGACGAAGATTGGGGATCGACTGTCGTTCAACCCAAGATCCAGAGACGATGGATCGACAATGAAGATGATTCACGAGTCAACTGGCCAGATAATTTCGGTGTGCATTTTCTTTCTTTCTTCCTCGATCGCATCGCTAACGGGATGAACTTTGCTGGAAGGTGGAGCGTTCTTGATTGCGAATAAGAATCAGACGAATCGATGGGGCAATCCCAGAGCTTATGCCATTCATCCGCAGACAAGCACCATTCATATGGTCCGTTTCGGGCTCTCTATTCTTGCCATGAAATTGTGTTGATGATATTGCAGACTAATCTCAAATCGAAGCGGACGCTGAAAAACGTCAATTGGGCGAAGCAGCACGTGGCGGTGACAAAGGTACTTATCTACAATACTGGGCATCAACAGTCAATGATGTGTCAATTGCCCAGTATCACGATAACGAGCGCTGGAGTTCATCCCAGTGGAACATTAATCTGCCTGGTGCTCCTCCAGTAGACTTTTACGAATGGTTCAACTCCGAATCTCTCGATCAAGAAGACCTCGTCGCCTGGGTCTCATTGGGCATGCACCACATTCCACGCGCTGAAGACTCACCTATGACACTCACGAATCTGGCGCACTCTTCTCTGCTGCTAACACCATTCAATTACTTCGACTATGACATCTCAATGGATCTACAAAACTCGGTCATCTTGAATCTGGACGAAAAAGGCGAGTGGCAGATAGATCAAAATGGCGTGCTGGAGGGATATTGCACACCTTTCAAGGTGGAAGGGATGAAATACACAGGAATAAAGCTCTATGATGCATCTGGAAACCTAAAAGCAGCTAAAAATGCGCGCAGAAGACGCGGTGAGCTCTAGCTTGGGAGTGTGAAAAGGTTTAACTGATAGGCGAATCTAGTTGAAACTGCACATGAGATTTGGGCGGAGCTCTGATACACAACATCTGAAGCATAAGGTGTCATTTTCACTCTCCTCTGCCCTGTTGCCAGAATAATTATAGAATTCCGGTCACTCTGTCAGTACTGTTATTCAGACCATGGTTCGATAGCCTTTCTCAGTCGAGGATTTTGCTCTGTAGCAATGGAAAACCTTGGCTGAATGTATTCTGCAACATTCCTACAAATTGCCAAGGAAAAACGTTTCTTTCGTAATCTTACATGTCCCAATTGCATTACAAAATCTTTACAGTCGTCTCCCATAGAAACACTCAAAGGGTATATCTCCAACCCTGAGTGCCATTCAGCTTCAAATCGCGAAATGAAGGGGCGAGCGATCATACCTTTCTGGCAGCTTCTTGGTCTGCAAGAGAAATGCCTTTCAATTCCGCTGCCTTCTCCACAGCTCCTCGATCAACCTCAACAAGAGCAACGCCTCTGCGAACCTATAGTTAGTAAAGCGTGTCGGTGGATGAATGACTGACTTGTCAAGTCGCTTGTTCAGGGATCCGAGATAGAAACGCAATCCACTGGCAACCAGACTGTTTGTAGCAGAAATAAGCAGGTGGAAGGCAGGGCGTAACCGAAACTCACATAGCAAGCCCATAGGCTGTGATACTGATGGCCCAAGAATGCAGGTAAGAAGGTCCCCCTGAGTCGGTCGTGAATTTGAGCAAACATCTTAAGGAAACTGCTCACAACTCGTTTTGAAGATGTATGGGCCAATAATGTTGCCAATGTTTGCGCACGCACTGTTATCCGCTTAGAATCACGTTGATCAAGAGTCTGAGCCACTCACTTGACATATGCTATCGCAACTGCTCGCTTTGCAGGAGGGCGAGGGAGAGTTGAAGAGACCCATGCAAAACCAACTGGATTCCAATTAAAAACGCCACATGAAGGTGTAGGAAGACTCACCAACGTATGCACCATAGCTCTGTGTCATAAAAAAGAGACTGAGGTACCGGGGAGCAACTGAGTGAGTGCTTGCTGCCAGAATAAACCCTATTATTGTGCAACAAGTAGAAAGGATGATGTGGAAGGTCCTTTCCTTCCGTTTGTCGGCAGAACGAGCGAGAAAGAAGACGCCAATACAGCTGGTGACCCAAGGTGGTACACCTATTCAGAAAAGGCCATTACGCACCTTCTCATCAAGGATGGAGGAAGGCTCACACAGTCCCAAGGTTCTCAACCGAGCGTAACCAAAGGTTTGGGCTATGGTTGGCACAAAGGCATTGTATGACGAACCGAGGACGTTGAGGAACTGGTGAAATGCAAGGATATGGGTCTTCGGGTCTGATATCGCAGCTTTGAAGGCTTCCCAGTTTGTAAGATGAGTGTCATCGTCGGCTTCACCAGCGTCATCAACCAAACGCCTTTGGGCCAAGAATCGTTCGTTTGGTGTCAGCCAACGAGTGTTGTCTGTTAGCAAATGAGTGCCCTAGCATGTCTATGGAACTTTCGCACTTGGAAAATCAGGAAGGATAAACACAGCAAGGACGGCGACCGTGATTGTAATCGCCCCTTCGATAAAAAAGAGCCACCTAAATGCCAGTGAGATGTCTGCTTTCCAGTGCAGAGATGGAACTCACTCCCAGGCTGCATGGCCGAGATCTCCTTGCATATTGTCCAGTACTCCAGCAGCGATGAGCGGGTTCACAGCGTTAGATGATAGGTTTCCCACATACAGCAATGCTGTACGCTTTGCTATCTCTTCTTTCGTATACCAGCGAGATATGAGAAATATTGCTAAATCCATTTCGTAAACCACGCTAATTTCCCACACAAAGGTGAACCCACCACCGGGAAAGAATCCAGCCTCAATTACACCTCAACCTTCTCTCAGCATCATGCAGAGTAGAATCTCGTTTGAGAACATACCGATGAAGAAGCGACAAAGGACGATGTCTGTGAAATTCTTGGTGATACCGATAAAGCAGGATACCATTCCCCACAATGCCATGATGACGGGTAAGTAGATGGAAGGGCGTCCGAAATGGTTAAGGTAGATGTTGGAGGGAATCTGCAGTCACGTTATTACAAGTGGAAGTGCTGGAGCGGACCAATCATCACCTGAAATCCAATATATCCGACATAGAGAATTGACAGCGTTGTCTGAATTCGAGGGGCTCAGAGATTACTCAAAGAGGGGTGACTAACAAACCTGATACTGGTTACCGTGCAAGCCTAGGTCCGCCTCGAAACCACTAGGACTTACTTCAACGTCGTCAACAGCTGTGAGCAGGGAATACGGACCGTAGTCTCGCAACTGCAACGTTATTCCGATCCCTGTTAAACTGATTAGCTCCTAAAATTATGAGTGATATGGGGACGCACATGTAATTGAGCATATAAATCAGGATGAGGATGCTCATATGAGCATCAATCTTCCTCAACAGTTTCTTCTGCATCCTCTCCCTCTCTTCTGGAGGGAGCTCATCAAACCATCTGTTCAACCTGGCCTCTTCGTGCTCAATCTCCTGTTCATGCTCCCGTCCATTCTCGTGTTTCTCGTCCAAAAAGTCAGCGCGATCCTTGATGTCCTTCTCAGCCATGATTCCTCGAGCGCCAGCCGCAGATACCTTACTTGCAGGCTCGCAAATCAATGTCGCTATCCTTCCTCGCAATTTAAAGCTCACGCCCCGCATCCACCCCGCAGAGTGCTGATGCACCGTAACGACCAGTGCTTTTAAATGGGCTCCATTGCTTGGGAGTGGAGGATCAATGGAAGATTTTGAAGTTTTAATGGTCGTGACCTCGGCGGGTAAATCTTTTCATAATTGTGGCTCGAAAAAACTCCGTCTGACGGAGAGCCTCCAGACAGCTGAGACGTTTCGAGACGGATGTCGAAGATTACTGCCTGACGATGCGCATGTTATGTGGCCAGGGATATCATCAGTTACCTCACGTTGGCAATGACAATGAGATCCGCTAGTGTCGTACCGTAATTTGGCAGCCTTTGGACAGCATAGTGTCTAAAGAAGATGCATCCATAATTGCAAGAGGTATCTATTCTATTGCCATTCATTTCTCAGCCTCATTTACGCTCTACACCATTGAAAGAAGGAAAATTGTAGAACCACACCCACCTAGAACGATATCCACTTTGAACTGCCTCTACGCGTCCTCCCTGTCCGTCTCTCCATTGGCCGTGGGCGTCTTCGATTGCTCCACAACAACATCCTTCTTTCCATCCGCTTTCGGGTGCAAGAATCCCGAATTCACGACCATGATCGCACAGAATACGAAGAGGATGACCCAAGCCTTTCGAAATAGCAGCAGCATCAGTAAGTTGTGCCAAGTCAGGAAACAATAATATGGGGAGAAAGGAAGGGCGTAGAAGGAACGCACAAGGTAACCTGCAAAGATCTGATCCTCCACTCCTTTAGCGTACAAGCTGGCAAACAGAGCGGGGCACACTGCTCTCGTCGCGCTCATCAAGCTGAGTATGAAGCCATTGAGGGCTCCCATGAGCCTAGGATCTGGACAAACGTCGTTGATGGCGAGTTGTATAGCGGTATAAGCCATGCTGGCAGAAGTACCCAGGACGGTGGTAGGGAAGATTAAGGCCCAGAAGAGATCGTCGAGCCCATTCCGAAGCAAGGTGTTCATGAAAGGAGGGATGACCATCCAGACTGCGAAGAGCCAGGAGGATATTACGAGGACGGATTTGGTGCCTCTGAGCCGTTGGAGCCATGGGAAGAAGAGGAGGAGCCAGAGAGCTTGACAGATTCCGGTTAGGGATAGCAGGAGCGAGATCTGGGCCGGAGAGAAGCCGAAACCTCCAAGCTGTTCCCATTGAGACCATCATAAGTTGCTATGAATTCGTCTGAGGGAAAGAGGGGAGGACCAACAGGCACGGGAATGAACCAGAAGACAGGGGCGATAGCAGTGAATCCGAATCCCACGATGAGGATGTTGAATTGCAATCCGACGACGTGTGCGACGCCAGGCGCCTTCAGGAGAGTCAGTATGCCGGGTGGTTTCTCTTTCTTCTCTCCCTTATTGGCGGGTAGGGTCTACCATCCCAAGATTGAATGGAACGACAAGCATGGAGGGAACAATGAACGGACCTCTTTGAGGAACAACAGACTCGTCAGTGTTGCTACATATCCCAGGCCACCGGCCACAAAACATGGCAGAGCGTACGGGTGGTCCCTAATGATGGATATGCGCTCGAAGATGCCTCCAAAGTTGGTGGCAGCGTCTGCGAGTGGCCCTCCAATGAGAGGACCGAGAGTGATGCCAATGTTGCCTGTATGAGCATTACATCAACTTGCGAGTGTGGAGGCGAAGGAGAGATGTAGAATCGAGGAGAGAACTGACCAGCGAACGCCCAGAGGGAGAAAGTGCGAGCTTGGGTCTTCTGTGTGCTGTTTTCGCTAACCATCGTCCTTACAGTGCTGTATAGTCACCTCAATTTCAGACCATTGCGGTGCATGAGGAGGAAGAGAGAGAGTACACTGCGGTTCCCGCAAAGACTCCGGCGAGACAACGGAAGATGATCATGCTCTTGAGATCGTTCGCCAATCCAAAGAAGAGCTGGGCGGTAGAGAGCCCTAGCATTGAGATGACGAGCACGGGTTTGCGGCCAATGCGATCGGAAAGCAGACCCCAGGGTATCATGACGAACACTTGTGTGAGGGAGAAGAGTGATTCCTGGAAAACCGAACGAAATTTGCACAGGGAAGCAAGCGAAGATGGATAAGGAACATACAATCAACCCAGCCCAAAATCCGACCTTGACCTCCTCAATCCCTCCCACCCTGACTATCATCTCGCTGATGAAAGGGAAGATGACAAAAAACATGACGCTCTCGATAAACCTGCACGCGGCGAGCAAACCGATCTGTACCTTTGGTAGGGGTTTGTCATCTTCTGTGGAGACGGATGAAGATGGGCCAATGCCATCAGCTCCTACGCTTTCGGCGGCTAGGGCAGAGGCGTCAGGTACGATCGGGTCCTGGGCGTCGACGGCGGTGGAAGAGGACGCTCGGGAGGAGGAGAGCAAAGGAGTGCGTTCCGTAGCCATTTCGTTCTTCTAACAGTATTCCACTTAGACATAAACATATCAACTAAAAAATCACTGACCCCTTAGACAACGACCACAACCACTAAATGGAAAGAAACTGGGTTTTTCTGTTCTCTTATATGAGAGTGAGAGGATGAGTAAGCGCCAGAGGTGTAGTGCGTGGACTGCGACAATTCAAAATTCAGCTTCGGTGGGTTCGTCTGCTTGTCTCTCTGCCCAATTATCTAGTCCGAAGCATCAAATCTCGTCAATCGGAAAGGAACCACAATTGTCGTTCCAGGTCGTTCAAACAAAATGAGGAAAAGCAGGGAGCCAGCGACCATCCTAATTTGCAATTCGGTCAATTGGACAGATCAATCCCTCCACTGCATCGGAAAACCTTGGCAATAAACATGTTAAGTATCTCGCAAAAGAAGCAGGACACTCCCTTCATCAACAAGCTATCGTAATTTGGGCTAACTTCCATGGCCGATGGAATAGGCTATCCCCAGGTTGATGTTTGAAATTGCACTAGACTCCTCGACATTACTAGCACAGCTCATCCTAGTATATTCGACGTGATGGAATCCTTATCCTTTAGCCACCTCGATGGAATTCCGGATGGAGAAGAGCAATGATCCGCCTCTTCTGGCTGAAGGCTTTCGTCACGGTATTTATCAGAAGTAGAAGCATTAATTGCGGCTCAGGCAGGACCCCATGCCAAAACTTCACCGCAGGAGTATTTGGCACGAATAGGGCGACATTTGATCTTTGCCTTTTCCTGATGTGTGTTGCTGTGGGTTCTGTCAAATACTCCCTTATCCTTTGGACCACCTGAGAATATAACTTGTCCTTCGTTCAAATCATCTGCATGGCCTTATATCACTCATCAAAATCTATTTCTCTTCGGTACAATGCGAAATTCTCACGGTAACTCATTTTATTAGGTTCGTGCTCAATCAGCTCGCTCCTTGTGCGCAATCCAATGTACTAACCTCGCTCCAATCAAACAGTACTTACTGACGGCGAAGGTCCGATTGTCTGTGTGCTGATCAAAGATGAAGTCCTCCCGCGGGACCTGTCATAATCGCCATCTTCGAGGAGGCCATCCTCCGCGCGAACGACGAGTGCATCGATCCATCTTTGGTCTAAACACTGTTTAATGGCTTTTGGTTCGATTCCCTTCGGCAGACCCAAGCGTACCTCAGCTTACGATAACGAATCAACCGAGGACGAGCTGATCACACTCCCGCCGAGCGTGAACCCACCGCGGGAAGGAGTGATGGATGAAAGCGGCCCCGGTCAACATCTGGCGATGGGACGGAGCTAAGCGATCATCAACATTGATGGGAGGCTTCTTGATGTGTCTGTAAAGGTATAAAAGCTCGAAACTCGCGACGATAAGCCCTATCACGAACGAAGCGCTAGCAATATCCCACCATGTCGGCCCAACAGACAACAAAAGTGCCTCTTGAAATTGTGTTTGGAGGAGGTCGTCATCTTAATTCATTCTTGAGGATGAAACTCATTTCAATTCAGGGAGTATCGGCGCGACAGGATGGCTCAACACCACTGCTTCTCTTGACGAGAACTTGCCATACTACTCTGCCAAAGGCTACAGGTCCATCGACAGGTAAGATGCTTCCTCAATTGCAGCACTGAAATAACTCACGGTTTCTCGTTTAGCGCTTTTATGTATTCACCTGGAGCCCCTACCACTTCTGAATCTCTCATAGGCGAGTGGAACGCCAAGGAAAAGGGATGGACGATTGACACCAAATCGAATTCTTTCTTCGATGCGGCGCATAAACCTGAAAACCTGAGGAAGAGTTTAGAGGGCAGCTTGGAAAGGTATGTGTATCCTCAAAACACTATCAATGACTGAGGTTGCACTCAGATTAAAGGTCGAGAAGGTCAGGACGTTTTACCTACACAAGTCGGATGAAACTACTACCTTGTTGGAGACTCTGAAAGGGGTTGACGCTCTGTTCAAGGAAGGGAAGTTCGAACGGGTACGTGGGATGCTTGTGTTGTAAATGTTATTCCCTGGAGCCTTAGAGGTTATTGTAGTTCGGTGTATCGAATTTTCAACCGGATGCCGTCGAAGAACTGGTCAAGCTTTCTCAAGAGCACAACCTCGTCAAGCTTGCTGTCTATCAGGGACAATACAATGGGCTGGCGAGGCTGGTTTCTTTCTAATTCGCTCCTTCAAATTACTGATGTGTTGTACAGGAGGGCAGAAACTGAGCTCTTCCCGGTCTTAAGAAAGTATGGAATTGCTTTCTTTGCCTATTCCCCAACCGCTGGAGGTTTCTTCCAAGAGAAGCACATCCTGGATCAAGACGCTCCCGGAAGGTTCGTCTCTGGGTTTATCCCCCGTTGTCCCATCCTTACCTTCCCTATGTTAAGATTTGCCGGAGACGGTTTATTGGCGCAGTCATACCGAGGCATGTTCAACAAGCCTGCTTACCTTGACGCGTTGAAAGAATTCCACGCCACCCTCAAAACCCGTCCCAACTCTCCCTCGGCTACCGAGATAGCAACCAGATGGGTCGTGTATCATTCCCATCTGAGGGGAAACGTCGGAGATGCATTGATCCTGGGAACGAATCGCCAAAGCCATATTGTCGAAGGATTGGAATGGGTAGAGAAAGGTCCGTTAGAAGAATGGCAAGTTGAAGCGATGGAGAACCTATGGAGCAGAATCCAGGATGTTGCTCCCCCAACATCAGCTTGGGCTTAATGCTTCCGAAAGAATGTACTGTATTTGTGAGAGCAAGAGATTTAAGTGCAAATATACTTAGGTACAAGCAAAGTCGGTACAACTGTGGCTCAAAATCCAACAGAGAAGTCAATACAGCTCCTTTCACCACCCATTTGAACCCTGTCCGGCATATCCAGCACGTCCAAGAGCTCCTTATTCCATTTGGATAGAATGCGTGCATCGACGGTAAGGTCGTAATAAAGTTCAGGTAGCTCTTGGAAGAATTCCTCGAAGTCTTCTCTGTCCGCCGCATCACACAACAAGTAGACGCGCTCGAGGTTCGGAAAACGGGGTTTCGTGATGATGGAGTAGAGCGGCATGAATTCTAATGGCGTATCCGCGTCAACAATAAGGAATTTGATTGGGAGCTTGAAATTTTGAGCAAAGCGACCAGAGGTCCACCATGTCACATTAGTGATAAAGGAGAAAAGACTTTTGCACCGCGCGATGATGTCAAAGAAATTATTGTCGTCAAGAAGAGCGAGATGCCTCAGGCCATCCACCACGACTTCAACTATCTCACTAGACCTCTCAGTGAACCTGCACTCCAAGCGCTTGACGCATCCTGGTACTAGAATCCTCCTCAAGATAGTAGGAAACTCCCCATCGCCACCGTTGATGAATAGAGAATGGAGATGGAGAGCTTGAGACTTTGAAGACGTCCATGATGCACCATCGGATGTGTTGAAGCATTTAAGGTCCAATTCGACTAGCTTTGTGGATTCCAACAATTTAGGGGCGAAGTATTCGAAATTTGGTGGGTCCAGGCTTTCTTCTGAGGATTGGAAGGAGAGGCGGAGGAATCGAATTTCAGGAAGGATCGGGAATGGGGTACGTGTGAAGGTGAATTCGAAGGAGAGCGATTCGAGCTGCCCTGAACAGGCGATGATTAGATTTGAAGCCTCAGAATGGATCTTAAACGCGAATTCGTTCAGAGCGAGAAATCTCAAAGTCTGATAGGAGTTTCGAAAAAATTGTTTGAAGAAGCAAGGGGCGATTCCCATTTCGTACAAGCACAAAAGTTTGAGGGAAGATATTAGAGTAGCGTCATCTTTTACGGCAATTACTTCGTTCTCGTCTATCGAGGATGACATTGCGTCAAAGTCTCCAAAAGAGAATCGGCGGAGCGCGCGAAGGCATTGTAGATTGGTGACATAGTCTTCAATACTTGATTTGGTGCCTATCGATGAGTCGATGACGAGGATAAGCGACAAGTAATTGAGACGATCTTCAAGATGAGGCGGAAAGGTCAATGGTTGGCCATAACGGTCTGGGTCTCCCCAAGTACATTCCAAGGCGGTCAAATTGACTGCCTGATTCACAACGGCCTGGAACGCCGGAGCAAGCTCCAGCGTATTACCCAATGTTCTATCCTCGTCCCATTCAAGGTAACGAAGCCATTAAATCTTCTCCGGGTGATCTAAAAGATAAGTGCCTCGAGACGAAGTAAATGGGAACGGTCTGCGGAATGCCAGAGGTTCTAGGCAGTCGGAAAAGACCCGGCAAGTCAGGCAGAGCTGGAGGAGGTCCGAAGTATCAAGGTCCATGTCCATACAAAGATGGCGGACGATGCAGGTGAAAAGTTCAGTTGGTAGATCAAGCAGATACATCTTAAATACAGGACCTAGCCCAACGGTTAGTAATTAGGTGGGATAATGAAGGCTGTAAGACCATGCGAAGATAGTTGATCTATAACATTGATGGCTCAGGCAGATCGCTGCTACACAATTCAAGTTGCCGTTGGGTGGATGGGTACAAGCAAGCTAGTTCATAATGACACAATACAAACAACTGCATTCTTTCTTGTCGCGGTCTCATGGTGATGATTCCAAACCATACAGGAAAGGAAAGGTTACAATGTCTTCTCATACCGTGGAACGAGAGTGGAATATTCGTGTCATGGGGAACACAAAAGCAGGAGCACAGCTTGAAAGGTACGGTTACACCTTTTGTCCAAGAACCTATAGTAGCTCCTCGAACTTTCAATTAAATCTTCTATTAGTTCAGGCAGGGCTGGCACGACATCATGCAAACATAAAAGTAAATGGACAGCCTGCTAGTGAATTGTGCCGCCACGGTCAGCCAGGAAACGAGGCGCGTCACTTTTTGTCGACCAAGACATGCCTGCCTCACCCTGGTTGCTAGTTCCTGCCACACTTGGGTGAAGAAGGATGTTGTACATGCCCGAAATGGGACGCCAAGCACACTGATCGCTGATCCAATTTTTGGGAGGTATACGTTTGAAGGTGTGAGTCAAGGTCAACATGAAAGTACAACGCGTTTTGTCTTTTCCAACACTCTGGGGCACTGAGGTATGTTTAGTTTCTAGGCTCACATGTGTTGAGGTTTGGCTTGCGATGGTTCTGCGCGCCAACGAGAGCTTGTGAGCTTTTGAAAGGAGCCAAAGGAGGTGGTAAACAATAAAAAAGGCTCACCCGCCACCTGTAGGGGTTTGGTTAGAAGACAGCTTGAGCACTGCGGTGGAGAGAGGGTTGGAAATGAGAAGGATCCGATCAAAGAAGGTTGGAAGGAGAGCTCTGAGTGAGCTTGGGAGAGCGGTTGGTCGATGAGTTTGTTACTTACTCACGTGAGTGGATGAAAGACCAGAACTTTGTCTCTGGGTCTCTGGGGTTTTATCTGTGGTCATTCATTGAGAACAAAACCGTTGGTGAAGTCAGGAACAGTGAGAATAGCAAGGATTTACGGAGAGATAACCCCTCACGAAAGTTACCATGTTGGTGTTTCCTAATTCTTATGAGTGGCATGATGGGCAGGAGGTGCAATGCTGGGAAGGCTTGATAAAAGCAAAGAGCAGCCTGCAGCCTCTGAAGCGCAATCAAATCTACCCAAGACGAAAGCAATCACAGCCCAACGTTATGATGCTTCTGCAACAAGGAGCAAGAGACTGCATGTTGACTTGCTTTCCTTCTGAGCTTTAGCAAGTTACAATTTGGTCGAGGAAGAGATGCACTGGTGCATCCCATTCCTAGATTGAACCTTGCAAATTTGTACACTATAGAGGGCTGAGAAATTGTTACGTCCCTGCTTCGACAGTAGCGTTCCGAGATCAAGTATGTATGCATATGTGCTACCTCTCTCGAGTCTGTTCTCTAGCCTGTCCGCTGCGACTCCATATGTGACTTTATAATCTTCATCCTGCTAGTCCTCCTTAACAACCTCGCTCGTAATGTTTCATGAACAACATTGTAGCCGCGGTTTTATGATCAAAGTGCATGAATTTAAGTTAATCATGCGGCGCAACACCGCCTAGTCTTTCAGATGTTCCCTTCCCTTCCATGTCCTGCCGCAAGTCTGGCATTTTTACTGGATCATATGTTGAGAAACATGCACATGTCCTCACCGCCATTTAATGTTCATTCTATGTGATGAGCGAGCTTACTGAAATGACAAGAAGGGCTTTTGGGCCTATTTATGAAGTTATTGTGTGACAATAGTGACCATCGCCCGCACAGACTTTGTAGATTTCTTAAAATGACTACCAATGGCCCTCACGAACGTCTACCTGTGTTCCCCTACGAAATCTGGCTCCATATTTTCCACCACCTACCTCTTTCGTCACGCGCGGCATTCAATAGAACAAATAAAACCTTCCGAACATTAACCACCCCAGCGATGTATAGAACGATACCCAGCACGCTTGATGTGCAAGCATGTCGTCGTCTCTGTGTAACACTACTCGAGAAACCAGAGCTGGTGCGACATGTTCGACGCATGCTTCTGCACGGAGCTCGGCTGGAGGAGGATGCCAGCGTGCACTCAGACGCCGTCAAGTTGCTTAACTTGCGGGTATTGCAGCAGAACCTTGAGAGTATCGAATTTGTCTATACTCCTGAGAGCCACGGGGGTGAGTCCCGATATTTTTCCACAACAATCTTGAACGTTGGTTCCCTGGCGATAGGATGGTTCTACTCAGAGGATCTTCTCAAGGATAACGTCATCTGGGAAACCCTCGCTAACGCCAACTACCCTCGACTTGAAGAGCTTTGCGTTCGCGAAATGCCTTATGGGACAGGAGACAAAGAGAACATTGTTCGTTTAGCATATTTGTCGCTGTCAATTCCTTTGACGGCCTAGAGCAGCTTTACCATCTCACTCATTGGAAGCGCATTTCCTTGAGCACACAAGCATTCTTGCTCGATGATGGTAACGTTTCTGTTACTTCTGTACTCATAATTCTCTGACACAAATTTGCTCTTTAGTCCATGGGACCCCTGATTATGATCCTTTCACAGTCGACATGTTCGGTTGGCTATGCGAAAACCCAAATCTTACCCACCTCAACCTCGAACTCAAGTTAGATGAAGGGTGTGCCACGATAGACTCTGTTTCCGTTACTTCTCTCCTCGAAGAAGCTGTTTGGCCAAATCTGATCTCGCTGTCCATTTTTGGTGGAGAATGCCACGATTTTACCAAGGCAGATGACGATGGCGATGAACAAACGTTCGACTATGGCACATCTCCCTCGGTGCAGAAATTCCTGCTCGCCCATCCTCAAATCCAACAACTCTCCGTCGGAATCTGTGCGAGCAATGATCTTCGTGGACCTCAAACCGTTCCCTTCGCTTCTTTACCTGCTGGAGTTTTGGGAAACCTTCAATCGTTCTCAGGCACGCGGAATCATGTAGAGGATCTCGCACTGATGTATGGAAGGCACGACAAGCTTAAGTACATCACCTTACGGAAAGACTTCGCTGGAATGGGTTGGGACTCAGAAGAACATGCTCCGCCAGCTGAAACGTTTCTGTCAGCAATGAACGCCTTCCCTAATTTAACAAATCTAGAGCTTGATTTCAGCTACGAGGGCTGCGAAAGCGGAAAAGGTATCGAGCACTTTATAGGAGGAATTGCGGGAATATGCCCTGGTCTGAGGCTTATACTGAGAAATTGGTCTCCTTTGGACGATCAAGTTCTTAAACGTCTCGAAGAAGTTGAACAAATCGAAGAAGCCCGAGATGGAAATGGATGGCGTCGCGGCCTGACACTCACTCTACGATGAACTGGTTGATAAACGCTGATGGACTCAAAGAATCACTTGTTTCATCAGATGCGTATACTGTCTGCATATTCTAGCTCTACACTCCTACTTCCACCTCTTGTAACTCGCCTCTGGACCGCTTATCTCAACAGCGGCGTGTATTAGTAGAAGTTCAATTGAGAAATGGAGAAGTCAAAAAACTTTTCTAGCACATGACTTTGCAAGCGACGTTCCAAATTACCTCCTAGGCACGGAGATTATCCTGAGTACTGTCGTGGGCCCGACAGTTATAGCTATCTCACAAGCGCAAGCAGAAACGAAGAGAGCCAGCGTGCGCAAACTTCATGCTCTTCGTTTCACTGGATCGTTCGTCACCTCAGAAGACTTACATCCAAATGCGATACATCACACAAAGCTGGTGCGAACGTATCGTAAGTTTGAGGCCGTACATTGATTAGAACATGAATACAAAGCCTTCCAACAGAGCGCAACTTGAACTTGAATGAGAAAAAAGATGGCTTTACAAAACAGATTGAGTCTCAGGAACAGTGAAAGGAAATGGAGACCGTAAACACGACTGGCTACTGCGTTGCACTGCATGCGAACCAAATCAGGTCGTCTGGAATACAGAACAGGGCACAAAGGTACATATCAAGGACGAGGAAATATCTGGCGACAGAAAGAGAACAAGGGTATTAAAATGTCCAATGTACGTGATTAGTTGTACGTATGCTGACAAAACAAAAACAGTTCCGAAGCAAGAAGACGATAGGATATTATCTTGGTTGTGTGGAAATGTGGCGGCGAGTATTAGGCAGTGGAGACTGTGAAGCTTGAAAGCTGTGGCTTGAGGAGGCAGAGAGGGAAGTCAGCATCCATCTCTCCTCAACACATCCGTCGATGTCGATGTTCATCAATTATCAGAAGATAATGCTTTTAGCGTCTGGGAGTCTCTGTGTGTCCTCTCATTCGACGTTAGGCATCTTCCCCGTCTTCAACTTGAACTGAAAGCCATCTTCCCACCCATAGGCGTTGGGGTTGAATCCTGGAGAAGCTTGAGCACTGCGGTGGAGAGAGGGTTGGCAATGAGAAGGATCCGATCAAAGAGGGTTGGAAGGAGAGCTCTGAGTGAGCTTGGGAGAGCGGTGATCGATGAGTTTGTTACTTACTCACGTGAGTGGACGAAAGACTAGAACTTTGTCTCTGGGTCTCTGGGGTTTTATCTGTGGTCATTCATTGAGAACAAAACCCGTTGGTGAAGTCAGGAACAGTGCGAAGGGCAAGGATTTACGGAGAGATAACCCCTCACGAAAGTTACCATTGTTGGTCTTTCCTCATTCTTATGTCTGGCATGATGGGCAGGAGGTGCAATGCTGGGGAGGCTTGATAAAAGCAAAGAGCAGCCTGCCCAAGACGAAAGCAATCACAACCCAACCTTGTGATGCTTCTGCAACAAGGAGCAAGAGACTCATGTTGACTTCATGGCTATTGCTTTCCTTCTGAGCTTTAGCAAGTTACAATTTGGTCGAGGAAGAGATGCACTGGTGCATCCCATTCCTAGATTGAATCTTGCAAATTTGTGACACTATAGAGGGCTGAGAAATTGTTACGTTCCCTGCTTCGACAGTAGCGTTCCGAGATCAAGTATGTATGTGCTACCTCTCTCTCGAGTCTGTTCTCTAGCCTGTCCGCTGCGGCTCCATATCTGACTTTATAATCTTCATCCTGCTAGTCCTCCTTAGCAACCTCGCTCGTAATGTTTCATGAACAACATTGTAGCCGAGGTTTTAAGATCAAAGTGCATGAAGTTAAGTTAATCATGCGGCGCAACACCGCCTGGTCTTTCAGATGTTCCCTTCCTGCCGCAAGTCTGGCATTTTTTTCTGAATCATATGTTGAGAAACATGCACATGTCCTCACCGCCATTTAATGTTCATTCTATGTGATGAGCGAGCTTACTGAAATGAAATGACAAGAAGGGCTTTTGGGCCTATTTATGAAGTCAATGTGTGACAATAGTGACCATCGCGCGCACAGACTTTGTAGAGATTTCTTAAAATGACTACCGATGACCCTCACGAACGTCTACCTGTGTTCCCCTACGAAATCTGGCTCCATATTTTCCACCACCTACCTCTTTCGTCACGTGCGGCATTCAATAGAACAAATAAAACCTTCCGAACATTAACCACCCCAGCGATGTATAGAACGATACCCAGCACGCTTGATGTACAAGCATGTCGTCGTCTCTGTGCAACACTACTCGAGAAACCGGAGCTGGTGCGACATGTTCGACGCATGCTTCTGCACGGAGCTCGGCTGGAGGAGGATGCCAGCGTGCACTCAGACGCGGTCAAGTTGCTTAACGTGCTGGTATTGCAGCAGAACCTTGAGAGTATCGAATTTGTCTATACTCCTGAGAGCCACGGGGGTGAGTCCCGATATTTTTCCACAACAATCTTGAACGTTGGTTCCCTGGCGATAGGATGGTTCTACTCAGAGGATCTTCTCAAGGATAACGTCATCTGGGAAACCCTCGCTAACGCCAACTACCCTCGACTTGAAGAGCTTTGCGTTCGCGAAATGCCTTATGGGACAGGAGACAAAGAGAACATTGTTCGTTTAGCATACTTGTCGCTGCCAATTCCTTTGACGGCCTAGAGCAGCTTTACCATCTCACTCATTGGAAGCGCATTTCCTTGAGCACACAAGCATTCTTGCTCGATGATGGTAACGTTTCTGTTACTTCTGTACTCATAATTCTCTGACACAAATTTGCTCTTTAGTCCATGGGACCCCTGATTATGATCCTTTCACAGTCGACATGTTCGGTTGGCTATGCGAAAACCCAAATCTTACCCACCTCAACCTCGAACTCAAGTTAGATGAAGGGTGTGCCACGATAGACTCTGTTTCCGTTACTTCTCTCCTCGACGAAGCTGTTTGGCCAAATCTGATCTCGCTGTCCATTTTTGGTGGAGAATGCCACGATTTTACCAAGGCAGATGACGATGGCGATGAACAAACGTTCGACTATGGCACATCTCCCTCGGTGCAGAAATTCCTGCTCGCCCATCCTCAAATCCAACAACTCTCCGTCGGAATCTGTGCGAGCAATGATCTTCGTGGACCTCAAACCGTTCCCTTCGCTTCTTTACCTGCTGGAGTTTTGGGAAACCTTCAATCGTTCTCAGGCACGCGGAATCATGTAGAGGATCTCGCACTGATGTATGGAAGGCACGACAAGCTTAAGTACATCACCTTACGGAAAGACTTCGCTGGAATGGGTTGGGACTCAGAAGAACATGCTCCGCCAGCTGAAACGTTTCTGTCAGCAATGAACGCCTTCCCTAATTTAACAAATCTAGAGCTTGATTTCAGCTACGAGGGCTGCGAAAGCGGAAAAGGTATCGAGCACTTTATAGGAGGAATTGCGGGAATATGCCCTGGTCTGAGGCTTATACTGAGAAATTGGTCTCCTTTGGACGATCAAGTTCTTAAACGTCTCGGAGAAGTTGAACAAATCGAAGAAGCCCGAGATGAAAATGGATGGCGTCGCGGCCTGACACTCACTCTACGATGAACTGGTTGATAAATGCTGATGGACTCAAAGAATCACTTGTTTCATCAGATGCGTATACTGTCTGCATATTCTAGCTCTACCTCCTACTTCCACCTCTTGTAACTCGCCTCTGGACCGCTTATTACAACGGTAGCGTGTATTAGTAGAAGTTCAATTGAGAAATGGAGAAGTCAAAAAACTTTTCTAGCACATGACTTTGCAAGCGACGTTCCAAATTACCTCCTAGGCACGGAGATTATCCTGAGTACTGTCGTGGGCCCGACAGTTATAGCTATCTCACAAGCGCAAGCAGAAACGAAGAGAGCCAGCGTGCGCAAACTTCTTGCTCTTCGTTTCACTGAATCGTTCGTCACCTCAGAAGACTTACATCCAAATGCGATACATCACACAAAGCTGGTGCGAACGTATTGTAAGTTTGAGGCCGTACATTGATTAGAACATGAATACAAAGCCTTCCAACAGAGCGCAACTTGAACTTGAATGAGAAAAAAGATGGCTTTACAAAACAGATTGAGTCTCAGGAACAGTGAAAGGAAATGGAGACCGTAAACACGACTGGCTACTGCGTTGCACTGCATGCGAACCAAATCAGGTCGTCTGGAATACAGAACAGGGCACAAAGGTACATATCAAGGACGAGGAAATATCTGGTGACAGAAAGAGAACAAGGGTATTAAAATGTCCAATGTATGTGATTAGTTGTACGTATGCTGACAAAACAAAAACAGTTCCGAAGCAAGAAGACGATGAGGATATTATATTGGTTGTGTGGGAATGTGGCGGCGAGTATTAGGCAGTGGAGACTGTGGAGCTTGAAAGCTGTGGCTTGAGGAGGCAGAGAGGGAAGTCAGCATCCATCTCTCCTCAACAAGTCCGTCGATGTCGATGTTTATCAATTATCAGAAGATAATGCTTTTAGCCTCTGGGAGTCTCTGTTTGTCCTCTTATTCGACGTTAGGCATCTTCCCCGTCTTCAACTTGAACTGAAAGCCATCTTCCCACCCATAGGCGTTGGGGTTGAATCCTGGAGGCGTTTTTTCTGGAGTAAGGCTTTCCGCCGAAAGGGAAGCTAGACCCGGAGAAGGAGGACGGATGTCGAGAGTAAGATGTGTTCGCGTCAGCTTCCTCATTCGCTTATCGGCAGGGGACGTAGATGGTCGCTGCATTTCCGCTCCTCGTAGATTGGAAAGAGATTTCTTGTTCCCCACCCCTCCTGCCGTGGACGGCCGCTCGAGCTTGATACTGGAGCCAGATGAGGAAGTACCTTTATTCTCCTTGTCCTCTTCCCTTTTCTTTCCCTCATATTTAATTTCCAGCTTCCCGTCACCAGCAACGGACATGAAGGTTTTGTTATTTTCACTGATGCTTCCTTCTTCTGGCTGGTATCCGGCTGGAGGAGGTAAGAAATCGAGATTGATCGCGTTCCTGGCAAATGGTATGGAACCTTTTCGTGCTCCAGAGTAATCATCTGGAACTAGAAGTGAATTCGTAGAAGTGAGAGAGGCAGTTCGGACTGTGGTAAAAGTGACGACAGAGCGTGTGTCGGGGGAAAGAGGAGTAGGAGAGGAAATTCGATAATGGGTTGGTGTAGTTTCACACTGGGTTGGAGTAAGGATGAGTACGAAACGAGCGCGCTTGTCTTTCGTGAAAGGAAGTCTTTGTTCGTCAAGCAGGTCAACAAAACCGTTTACACCAGTGGGAAGAAAATGGCGCACTTGACACCGGAGTCCTCCGTTCGGTAGGTCACCACCTTGCCTTGGTGTCTACTACTAATGACAAATCCTTCTGCTGATCCGTTGACATCTCCATTGATAGTGACGCCTTCCTCACACTGGTATCCTTCCAACATATCCAACATAGTAAATGTCCCAAGTGTGTCGGCAGCATCTAGAATCGGTTGCGGGACGGTCTTGGCGTGGAAGATCTCCCCAAGGAGACGAGGCGTGAAGGAGTGCAGTGAGGGAGCCAGAGAAGAGGCACTGTTTGTTCCAGCTCCATGTTCACGTGGCGCGTCGAGTGAAAGAACGGCATGGATTAGTGGAAGTTTGGGGTCCCGTTTATGAGGGATTCGGACGGATCTGATGGGGAATGCCTAGGACAAAGGTATGTAAGCGAGTGCAAACAAAGATGAAATAGCTGTCTACCCCGTTGCCTGTGACGATTACGATCTCGATAAAAATATTGATGTCCCTTAAATCTACGCCCCCAGCAAAGACGATTTGAAGTAGGAAGTCGTTCATGTCCTCCTTCTCCTTCTTCGCGGGAACGACGTGATATGATAGCTGATAAATCTTTTCCTCCATCCTGAGCATGTCAAACTGGACTGGCAATCCCTTTGAGAAACCCATTCTGGGCATTCAAAGCACAGGGCCAACGGGCAGGAAGATGGGGAGAGAGTTGATGGACATGCTGAAGGGATTATGAAGGATTCGATGGTCGTTTGGCAGAGGAACAAAGAAAACAAGTAACAAGGCACTCCACTGGGTTATACGGGTTGAGTTCACAGATTAGCTCAAAGATTTCTTTGTTGCTCCACGTGGCAGCCTCGCTTTTTTGAAATAAACAAACAAACCTTGTTCGATGTCCGGATCTGGCGCACTTCGAAGCATCGACAACGTCAAACATTTGTTGCCCACAGCTAAGGTCTGTGTGTTGGCACGGTAATTCTCCTTTCCAACTACTACAGGGCAACAAGTGTCGGACGAGCATCTTGATATGGGTTGAATGATTGGATGTCTGGATGACAAAGGGAGGGGAGGACACGGTTCATGTTCTCAAGCTTCAAGCTTCAAACCTTCAGGTCCCTGAGCCAAGTTAGTTGTATCTTCCGTTCATCACCGTTTCCAAAAACAACCGAACTGGAGACATACAAAAAAAAGGAAAAGCAGATAAGGATTTTGGCTTTTCCAGCTTAGAAGCTCTGAAGTTTTGCATTGCATCTGTCGTTTGCAATGGACAGGAACGAGCTTCTTTACCATTACAAGTTGCTCCCTCTATCCGACAACTCTTCGCGCATGTTCTAAGTCCTCCTCGTATGTGGACGTGGAGGGCAGAATCCCTGTGATTGAAAGGCGTATTTCCTGTCCACAAGCACTTGATGACTAAGTCGGTGTAGTTACCATTTCGCCTTATGCAGCGTTGTACAGCCATTGCACTTCTCCGTTCTTAGCTATTTTGTCCTTGAGAGGGCAGAAATACTCGGAGCAGTTCAATTTATGTCGCTCACAGAGTGACATGCCAACATTGCCGGATGAGCAAAGTACGAAGACAAGGTCCAGAAAGCTGGTTACTCAGTTGGATGGGCAAAGACAACGAATATTATTGAAGGATGGACTCTGATCACCCACTTCGGCGTTTGGGTATTAACGTCACAACGTCACAATTGGGCGATAGAACTTGTTTATCAGATTCGCCAAACTCGCAGGAACTAAACTCTGAGAGTATATACTCGTAACCTCCCAGCCCTCGAGGTACGATGACGATCAAAGGCGACATCTTGGCTCCCGTCTTTGCAGTTGTCGGTTCCACTGGGCTGCAAGGGGGTTCAGTCATCAAGGCTCTCGCTGAATGGAGACATACAAAAAAAAGGAAAAGCAGATAAGGATTTTGGCTTTTCCAGCTTAGAAGCTCTAAAGTTTTGCATTGCATCTGTCGTTTGCAATGGACAGGCACGAGGTTCTTTGCCACTAGAAGTTGCTCCCTCTGTCCGACAACTCTTTGAGCATGTTCGAAGTCCTCTTCGTATGTGGACATGGAGGGCAGAATCCCTGTGATTGAAAGGCGTATTTCCTGTCCAGAAGCACTTGATGACTAAGTCGGTGTAATTACCATTTCGCCTTGTGCAGCGTTGTACACCCATTGCACTTCTCGTTCTTTTGAGAGGGCAGAAATTCTGGAGCAGTTCAATTTATGTCGCTCAGAGGGTGATATGCCAACATTGCCCGATGTTGAAGTTGCAACTTTGCTACGAAGACAAGGTCCAGAAAGCTGGTTACTCACTTGGATGGGCAAAAGACAACGAATATTATTAAAGGATGGACTCTGAGCATCTGGTTCGGCGTTTTGGGTATTAACGTCACAATGTCACAATTGGACGATAGAACTTCTTTTCCTGCCTCATATCAGATTCGCCAAGCTCCGCAGGGACTAAACCCTGGGAATATAGACATAATGGTAGGTTCGTAACTTCCCAGCCCGGAGTTACTCGAGGTACGATGACGAGCAAAGGTGACATCTTGGCTTCCGTCTTTGCAGTTGTCGGTTCCACTGGGCTGCAAGGGGTTCAGTCACCAAGGCTCTCGCTGACTCTTGGTCTATCGCGTCAGGGCTATCACGCGTGATCCGTCCCAAGAATCTGCAAAAGCACTCTCTGAATAGGGTGTGACGTGGTTGCTGCCGATGTAGCGACACTCGAAGGAGCGCGAAAGGCTTTCGCCGGCGCGAACTACGGTTTTTCAACCGCAATCTCTGACTACACAGTGGATGACCATTGAGAAATGGTTGCTGCTTCCTGTTCTGTGGTATCCTCGGCTGACGAACAAAGGAGTTTAGGGAAGGAAAAAATCAAGTCGATGCAGCCAAGGTGGAAGGTCTTCAGGCCATCGTTTGGTCCGCATTAACCAGCTTTGAGCCTCTTTCCAATGGGATTATTGATGTTGAACAGTCCGTTGTTGCTAAGTCGTTGAGTAAAACATATCTAACGATGAGTTAGCTTCACAGTCAAAGCTGAGGTGACCGAATTATGCGCGATCCCTTCCAATCAAGCTTCTTGATGTTCAACCAGGCTCTTTGTAGCTAAGTTCTCTGACTAGTACACTCCACGCAAGCAATACGACGGCTCCTGCCTCCTCTCTTTTCCTGCAGAACCAGACACCAAGTTCGCCATCATCGACATTCGAGAATATTACGGCAAATACGTTGTAGCCGCGTTGGAGAAAGTCGTTGACACTGTTTACCCTGCTCCAGGTTGGATTACTCCTGTAGAGATGGCGAGTGATTTTGAGAAATGTAGGTGTCTTTCCTTGCGTGCAACCTCTACTGACAGTGCCGACTGCAGTTTCTGGAAGAAAAGTTACGTTCCAGAAGATGCCAGATGAAGGCGGCACAGTATTGCTGGGGGTACCGGCAACGCAGCTGTAGCAAAGGATGTTGTTGCTATTTACCGTGCGATCAGGGAGATAGGATGTGAGTACCCTCCTGCATTCCTCTTTAGACATTGAACACGTAAAGCAGATTACTTTCCACTCCAGCAAGGAGATTTGCGCAGAGTCTTGGGGGCAATAAAGCAGCTGTTGACAAGATCTTCGCTTGAACGGACACATCACTGTAAATTTATCGGTCCTGGTTAATTCAATCGACTTTCTACGTTCACATTGCCGCGCAGCTCTCATCCTTCCCCGTCTTCCCGCAACATCCTGCGTTGTGTCTGGCACGGGCTCCTCTTCAGCGCTAGCTTCAGCTTTCATGAGCTTTCGCTGAGCCAACTCCTTGTTGCTGCGCCGCGTCAAAAGCTGCGCGCTCCTGTTCCGCAGTTTGCCGCAGCGACAGCACTCTGCTTGCGCGCGTCTCAAGGGTGAAATCCACTGGAGACTGGTATAGCTTATGGCATGAGAATAGGATGGCCTTACGTGTACAAATCGATGATTTGTGAGCCATGAGCCCACGGGCTGGGCTGCGGAAAGAGGGTTCGAGGCGGAGGACGAGGTATAAAAGCCCAGTCATCCAGGCACGTTTCTTCTTCCTCGTCAACAAAACTCACCAGCCTCACGCTTCTCTTGCTCCAGACATATCAAAAGCGTCCAATATGATTACTCTCGCGGGATCTAAGATCGTCATCATCGGGGGAACGAGTGGCATAGGGTTCGCGGTATGTCATCGCCTTCCCGAAAAGCTCAAGCATGACAAGGAGTGACAAAACTGTCACGGAAAGGTCGCAGTGTCGTCCATCCAATCCCTCGCTTCTCATGTAATCGTCGCGTCCTCGAACCCGGAACGCGTTGCAAACGCCGTGACTCGCGGCGAGAGCGCGATCAAAGCGTCTGGCCTCACGCACGAGTACAAGTTGGAAGGCAAGACGCTGGACATCTCCAATCTGGAGCAGATCACAAAATTTTTTGAAGAGGTAGGAGAGATCGACCACTTGATCATCACTGCGAGGTATCGGAACATTATGCCTGATATGGACACTTTGAAAGGTTCGTTGTTCCTCTCCCTGGCCAAGTTGATCATTGATGAATGTATGTGCAGCTGGAATGGATACCCGTTACTGGGGACCCATGCATGCAGCTCAGATTGCAAAAGTGAAGCCTTTAGGCTCTGTGACCTTCACGACCTGTGGGTGCCACGTCCCTCCAAAACCTTTATGTAATAACACAAAATCCAGCGTCCGTGGTCTACAGACCCTCTACTTGTGAGTTATGCCTACCTCCTAATCAATGCATAACGCTCAAGTTGGCGATAGTCATCGGCATATCTGTCGGATTTGGAGGAGCGATTGAAGCATCTATGAGAGGTTTGGCACAGAGCAAAGGGCCCGTCAGATATAACGTAATCGCTCCAGGAGGCGTAAGTTTCTTCCCCCTTCCTTCCAGCAAATCATTAAAATCATCTTAAATACAGGTGCTCACAGAGGTTCGTCCAACAATGTCCGACGATGACCTTCCAATTGAAGAGAAAGCCAGATGACTAAAGATTTCCCGAAGGAGATGATAGAGCAAATGATCAAGGAGACAGAGGCCAAGTTGCCCGTCAAGCATGTTGCCACTCCCGAAGAGGTTAGCTTTCCTGCTCTCCGGGATCCTTGAGAGAACGCTCATCTATGGGTGATCAGGCGGCGGAAGCCTACCTCTTTGTCATGAAGTGCCAATACATAACTGGACAGGTTGGTCTTTCTTCCAGGGCATATGAAAGAAAAGAGTATTGATGTGCTCTGTCTGCGCGATCACAGGTTTTGAGGATCGACGGTGGAGTTGACCTTCAAGCTTAAATTAGGTCGTGGAAGACAAAGACAAAACAATGGGAAATAGAACGTTCTGGGATGAATTTGGTTGAAATGAAGCATCCGTCTTATATATTCTCGATCAAAATATGAAGACGATCCAACAAACTTCATGGCAGGCCTAACCATGCCTCGAAATTAGACGTTACGTACGCGATGCTCAGAGACTGTTTTTAAGGTGCATTGTACAAGTCAGTCAGATGAGTGATGACAGTTAAGCTCAAAAGCTGCGAGCTCGGACCAGAGCAAACTAGACTCTTCACTCATATCCATAATGTTCTTCCGCGTAAAAGTACTGTGATACTCAAAGGTCGCGAACATCTTCTCAGCCAGTTTGATTCATGACTATCAAGACTGTCTTCAAGGTCAAGTCTGAAGGGCTTCAAGCTTAGCTTCAGGCATCAAGTTCGAGCGCCGGCACGCTGGGTGATGGTTGAAGCTCTTGAAGCGATGGTCCACCTCACGGCATTGGCATGAAAGAGACGATGATACACACAATCCTGAGCGCCGGGATCACGACACCATTTGCAAGTGAGTCGAGCGGTCGCCTAGCTCGACGGAAGACGGAGAAGTGTATTCAGAGCAGCTGCACTCAACAATCAGGGCTAGATGCAGATTGGACCAGGTGTCCTCGGCCAGATGGCGAGCTGAGATTTTCTCGACCCGCTTACTACAGACATGCTTGTTCCAAACCCGCTCAGCACATACAACTTTGAGCTTCGACTGCGACGGTCGATGGTTTTCAGGTGGCAATTCGAGCTTCCCGAGGGTAGGCAAGCGCCACACAAACCTCATCTTTCTACGTCGTGATTCGGAATATCTTTCTTGACGTGGAATGGGAGACAAGCTCCACTTTGAAACAAGAAATGTCAACTTTGGGCAAATGGCGTGAGGAACATTGTATTGCCACGGTACAAAGGGAAGAAATGGAAGAGAGAAGGAAGCGGGAGGCTAAAACGCGTCACAGAGTGATTCCTTTCTGCATGTGTGAAGAGTGGCACCACTCGCGCCATCCCACTGATCGCAATCCATCGATTGACGGACACATGCTTGGAGGAAGGACTGACCCTTTTCTATTCGCTAATCGCCAATCAAATATCCCGACATCCCCATCCATCCCCTCCTTCCCTGTTTCGAATATTATAATGCATAGCGCAGCTTCTCCACCCCGACCAGTAACACCAACGCCATTGAGAGTGACAAGACTATCCTGACCAAGTCCCGGGAGTGCCCATGAAGCACCTCTTCCAAGGTCTGATGCACGTCGTCGTCTCGTTGTCGGCGAAAAGGCTGCGGGAAGCGGGGCCCCTCATGTTGAGCGTAAGTTTCGGTTTTGAGCAGATATAAAAGGGCAGACGGTGGCATGCGGACCGCTTTTGGCTCTTCGGCCCTTTCTCCAGCCAGCAGCCTCGACCTGCCCACTCATCCAGACAGATTATTTTGGAGTCGAGATAACGATTCGTGCGCGTAATCTAAGTATATGCTGACAATATTTAATATTTAAGGAAGCAGAAGATGAAGATTTATCCACCTGCGTCAGAGCCTTCGGTGTCACACCAGGCAGTCGAACCGCCTGGGACGGATCATGCACTCATCGCTGCTGCTGCGAAGAATGGGAACGGGAGTGGGAGCACGGAGGGTAGCACGAGCGGCGGGAATGGTACTGGAGAGAAGAACGAAAAGGGCGAAACGAAGACGGCGAAGAGGGGCAGCAGGGCATGTGCTGCTTGTAGGAAGGGAAAGAACCGGTACGTTTTACTTGCTTTCTTTCTCTTCTTTCCGTTTTTCATTCCATTACTTCTTTCATTCCTACGTTCTTGGTTATTTCCCTCTTTCCGATCCTGATTGCTTTCTTCCCTCTTTTCCACGTTTATTATTCGCGAAATTGTTTGCTTTTGCCGACTGGCCTTTCTCAAACTAATCTCCTTTTCTCGTGCTCATTCCTGTCTTTGCTTTTCTCCCTCCTGTTGCGATTATAATCATCTGCCTCCCTCGCCTTCTGATGGTGATCATCTTCCGTCATCCTTTCTCTTGCCCCGCCGCGCTTATAATCTCCTCACGCAATACCCGACACTGTTGTGTTCTTGTGCTGTTACGGACTTGGCTGATCAAAGTTTGAATGCAGCTGCGAAGGATGGGAGAACCCTCCGTGAGTGAACCCGCCATTGGATGCGTAGCAAAAGCTCATGATTGTCACACTGCTTCCGATATAAAGCTGCAAGCGTTGCCGCACCACTTCCACCACCTGTTACTTCGAGAAGCCAGCCAAAGAACCGTCCTCGTTCGACGTCGCTTCACTCGAACGCATCTCCTCACTCGAGAACCAGATGACTCGCATGTCCTCCTCCCTCTCCGAACTCATCTCCATCTTCCGTCCTTCCCCTCCTCACCTTTCCAACCCCCAGCAACATCAACAGCAGCCACACCATCCGCAACAGCAACAACCTCAGATGTTACCCCAGCCTCCACCAGAAATGGCCTCGTACGAACCTTACGCCCCTTTCCCCCTCCCCTCCGTACGCAACTCCCTCCCTCCATACGCCGAGGATCGCAGCCGTCTCTCCGGCGGGGTCAACGTGAACGGATTAGGCATCGGAGGGATGGGACTAGGATTGGGGATCGGGGTCCCTCAACAACACGCCCATCCTCATGGTCACAGTCACGGTGGACACCCTCAATGGTCTCCAGTGCCAGTGACGTCTGTTCCACTCCCTTCCCTCCCTGGCTCTTCCTCCCTTCCTCCGCTCCCTCTTCCAGTCCAAAACTCTGTCCCGACCTCCATTCCTCCTTCTGCCTCCTATGCCATCCTACCACCTCCCAACAGCTCCGCCGTCCCGCAAGCGGCGAGCATACCCCCTCCCGCTCCTCCTTCTTCCTCCGGCGGTACAAGGAAGGGCAGGAAGAGGAGTGCCTCTCAGACTGGCAGCGGGAACGGGCAGCCTGCGGCGCCACAAAAGAGGGCGAGGATAGCGGGAGAGGAGGATGGAGTGGCAGAGCCGACGGATGCAGCGGAGGGGAATAGGTTTCCTCGGTTGCCCAAGTATGCGAGTCCTAATCATGGTGCGTGGCCTTATTCTCGTTCCCCACCTGGAAGAAGGGGAAGTAGGTACTGATTTGGGGATGACTATGCATAGCTTTGGCTCACTACGGATTGACCGCTCCTCCATCCCCCACCCTCTCGTGAGTCTCCCTCGTCCTAACTATTTCCCACAAGAAAGAGGCTGAAAGGCACTCAGTGACTCAGATCTACCCTCTTCCACGCTCACCGCTCCATTCGAAGCGCTAGCCACAGCGGCTGCAACTGCAGCCGAAGCCGAGGAGGTAGCATCAGCAGAATGCTCTCCAACAGACGCGCGAGATCGAAGGGAGAGGAGGAAGGGAAAGGAGGGTGGGACGAAGGAGGGTGGAGGGAGTAGGACGAGGAGGACGGGGAGGAGGAGGGTCCCTCCGCCCCCGAATGCGTTTCCGGACGTCGTGCAGAAAGGAATGGTGGCTGAGGCGGAAGCGAGGGAATTGTTCGAGTTGTGAGTGTCTCCCAATCTGCCATTCTTCCTTTCTCGGCTCGCATCGGCGACGGTCTTCCTCTACGCGTCTAGTAGTGATGGCTGATGTAATGCTGGAACAGCTATATGGCTTATTGCCATGCTTTCATTCCCCTCCTCGATCCTACCTACGACACCTATGCCGAATTCAAGGGACGCACCCAGTTCTGTTTCGACGCAGTCCTTAGCGTCGCCGCCAGGGTTAAATACACGCAAGGGAGTGCGTGCCACCTTCTATCCAGCGTTTATAAGAGGGAGAGAGAACTGATGGATGGAACAGCTACGAGCTTAGAAGTCCTCAGGGCGACGAGCGAAGAGGCACATGGCATAGCGAGGAGCACACTCTTTGCAGCCACCGTCAGGATCGAGGCTGTACAGGCTGGTTTGTCGTCCTTTCTACTACCGGTGGAGGAAGAAATTTGCTGATTGTTTATATGGCTGCATGTAGTCACCATCCTCGCTGCGTGGAGTGACAAGGGATACCTTGCTAGTGGACTCGCCTCTAGGATGGCCCTCGAGATGGTTCGTTTCTTCGGCTCCATATATTCATTCATGATATCGACGTTTTGTGAATTCAGGGCTTGAATCGGGCTCTTGAGAAGCTGGAAGACGGATCGAAAGAGCGTACGGAGGCAGAAGGACGAGATCTAGTCGTCAGCGCGAGGACTTGGTTGAGTGTTTACTACCTCGACTACGTGTTCGTACCCTCGCCTTCTTCAATGTTAGGACGATCTAAATGATGACGGGTGCACTCCAGCATGTCTGTAGGAAATGGTCGCCCAGTCCTTCTCTCCCCCACCCACATTCCGACCCGTGCCTTCCTTAGCTCTCCGTATGCGACAAAGACAGACATCAAGCTCGTGGCCGATATCGAGCTCTTGTCTCACAAGAGTAGGATAGGCGAGTCGATCGCGAGCTTTGGAGGGGCGGTGGATGAAAGGACACTCGGGTTTGTGAGGAGGGCTAGGGGAGATTTGGAGGGCTGGTTCGCGAGTTGGGATGGAGAGCTTTGTTCGTCTTTTCCTCCTTCACCATTCTCTGAGAACTAGACTCATACTTATGTTCGCTTAGCGAAACACTTTGCGGACGACAGCTTTGAGAGATTGAGCTTGAAGTTTAATTTACATCAGGCTATCATCTACCTTTGCTGTACTGGTCCGTCGAGTTTCTTTTCTACCCAGTTAAGTCGGTGTTAAGTTGGAAATTGGTACAGCATTGCAAGGAAGAGGGACTTCAATTGATTCTCCACATCCCATCGAAGTCCGAGAACTCGCCCTTGAAGCAAGACTGTCCGCCCTCCAATCCCTTCACATCCTCCTCCACACTCCCTACCGTTCCTTCCTCAAGTACGGCACGCACAACACATTCGTGGAAAGTGCCTTCTCCGCCCTCTTTCTTCTCAAGATGTCCAAGCTCTTCCCAGATGGTACCGACGTGGACCTCGCGCGAGAAGTGCGAGAGGTGGACTTGTTGGCCGAGGAACTGAAAGCTTGTCCTGGTGCTCAGCGGTTCGCTTGGACGCTCAAGATCGCCACAAGGAGGTGGAAGGAGGAGATGAACCTTGCCTCCTCTTCCTTCCTCATCAACGATCCGTCACCTCTGCCCCCTCCCACAACTTCTCAATATCAAGCGATCGACTGGCAGCAGCATCAACAGCAACAAGGACAACAACAGGGGCAAGCTGCTGAAAGTCCAACCGACAGTTTAGAGATCTACAACCTGCTCTCATCCATCCTTGGACAAGACAACGGGGCGACCTCCGCCAACGGAACTAACTCGAACGGAATATACAATCCCACGCAGATGCAATCTCTACCTGGATGGATGACACAGCAGGACACGGCTTTCGATTTCGGAGATCTCGCGTTCCCGGCGATGGGACTCGATAGCATGTTCCTCCCCAGTTGGTTCGGGGCCCAATGGGTGGCAGGAGAGGAAGAAGGTCAGGCTTGGTAGCTTCGGCGTCATCTGGTTAGCTTCGTATACTCTTCTTGGATTTGAACGTTTCGCGTTCGTGGAATGATTCGACGCTTCTTTCTTTGGTATCATTGGTGCTTGATTTGGGTCAAAATGTAAATTACATGCTGATACCATTGTCTGAGCCTTGAAAGGGGGTTCAGGTTATCCCATACCACAAAAGCTAATGTTGCCCAATGGCGATGATGGGTCTGGGACAATGCCTGGGTCACGTGGCACGAAAGCTTTTTCCCTTTGTTCCTTGACCAACCCTCTATATAAACCCATACCAGTGAAAACCACCTTTGTTAGTGGAGGGCCCAGTTTCCAGATCATCTAAGGCAGATCATTATCCTCCAAGGTAAGCCCAAACTCAGTATCTTAGCTCAGGTTGAGCTTTACTCTTGGTGTGTAGTCTCCTTGCATGGGGTGGCGTCCTCGACTCCAACAAGTTTCTCGCCTTTCGGCGCTCATTATTTCTGCAGGTTGCTTGTGTCCATCCGTTCTTTTGACACATCCTAGCAGTGCCTCAGCTTACAAGTTGTGCTATTCAGAGCCGTTGTTGATATCGTCCGACCTTCAAAGTGGAAATGGCAGTCAATACGGCAATTGTAGTGTAAGCATGAGGACAAATGAATAGCGTCCAAGAGCTAGGCGTGCGATTCCAATCCACCTTATCGCAGGACCCTCTTTTCCTGTCAATGATAATGTTACTAGCCTCTTCGTGCTGTCGTCAAGCACATGGGCATAACAAGCCTCCTAAATAATCATCCCGCCTGCTTTCATTTCCTGCTGGTGCCTTGTTACCTTGGTGAGATTGTGAACCCCTTTGCCCCAAGTTTATTTTGCAAATAATTGTACTCACTGTGGCTAATCGAAGTAGGACCACTGGCCAAACGACTATTGTTCGAGTTTGCGGCTACCGTTAGAATGAATCGCATTCGCGTCAGCTCTTTCATGATGTTGGAGGGTCAGCCTAATCACCGCTATAGGCAGAGTATCAGCGATTACTTTATGTCATTAGATACTCCAAGCATTTCGCTCTATCCACTTATATCCGCCTCAAGCACACGTATAAGAACGAGAAGCACTGTTTCTGGGAACAACTCTGGTATCTGTTCTGGCCGATGCCCTGGTTCCATTCGATCCCTGCCCCTTATCCTCCTCTACAACTGCATGAAGAGGGAATCAAACTGATAGAACCCCGAATTCTGATGATTGAACGGTCGCGACACATCCCACTTTGGAAAGTTCGAGATACGCCTCTCGCTGCACTTTATAGACTCTACGAATATTCTTGCAGCCATGCTATTTGCTTCGTCCACGAGGTAACTTATATCTGGTATCGCTCCGATGGGCCAACCTACGATTTTCCGGATCCAAAAGATCCCGACCCTGTGCGATATGCTATTCTAGCCTGCTTGGTCGAGTCTATGGTTTACGCCTTCAACTGGAGAATTGAAGAGCATGGATTCCGACGCGACAAACATGAAATTCTGTATCTTGGCCGAAATCCGCTTCCCCTGACTTTGGAGCGCGTACCTGAATGGTGCGGGAAAGTGCCACCATCTCCTATTGAGGTCGACATCCACAGGGAACCAAGTTCCGAAACGCGGAGAGGAGCCAAGATGCTGCAGAGGAAGAATATAATTCACGAAGGATTTGCAGCGATGTTCTTTGTTTAACATAGAATGAGATTGCGTATTACAAGCCGAAGGACATGAGGAACATTCTGCCGACTTCACAATATGATTGTCCTCTTTTGATTCTCGTTGATGTATCCAATAGCCTTAGGCCAATGCTTTGAACTACGCCTGAGAAAGGGCCATCTCTCTAATATTTTGCCTTGGGAAGTCGTCTCCCCACTCTGTCGCGTCAGAAGGTCAGAAATTGCGATCGCGTCAGCAATGTCTTCTGCGCGAGGGGGACCAGCTACGCCTAGGTCGTCTAGATGAACATTGTTGCCGATCCGTCCCAGCTTCATCCCCAGTTGGAGGTGCCAATCGGTAGCAAAAATCTTGAGAACTTCACTTTCATAAACCACCAGCCGCTGGCGATAGCGGCACGTAGAACCTCATCGTTGAGAGTACCACCAATAAATGTGTTTACGTCGTTGTTGAGCCAGTCATCAGGAATGTTAAAAACCTTGCCGATAGCTTCGATGTGTAATTGCATAGCGCCTTGTACACTGGTTGGAAGGTCAAAAATGGCATCAATGTCCTTCGTGTTGGAGCGATTTTCAAGGTGCTTCATGGCGACGTAACCACCAAAAGCAACAGCTTGAATAGGAAATTTCACATTCAGGAATTCCGTACCGTTGAGCACTCTTGCAGATAGTTCGTCGAGAGCTAAGCAGAAGCGAACAAGCAAGTTAGAGAGAATTGTCTTGTCCCCACATGGACAATATGCACCTACCTCGGTCGGCAAGCTCAAGATCTAGAAAACCGTACCCATTTAGATTTCTAGTTGCGCTTAATAGACGTGTGGTGCTTTGTACCAGCTGGCTCTCAATCAAACATTTATATACGAGCAGCTGTCCTTGTACCAAAGCAGAACAAATGTAACAAGATAAGGAAAGGGTTTTCTCTTGTGAAGGAATGTGGCTTATCTTGTTCTTTACGCGTTTACTCCATCTCTTCCTTTCATACGTAGCAGCCCTTTGTACTCTGTAACCCCCCTCCCAGTGGCTCAGCAATAGGGTGTATGTCCCTCCTCAACTATCTGCTCTTTTGAGCTGTATCGGCTAGGAGAGTCTTCACGGCTCTTATACTCGAAAACCTAACTTGAACAAGTAAGAAGCGATGATTGTCAACAACTCCTTTGAACTTGCCTTCCAAAGTTAGTCTGTCATGCCACTTCCCCAGCGATAGGAGTGGTGGAAGACAATCCTTTTGATCGATTCAAGTCGAGATTAGTGCATGTAGACCACTTCACTTTGCCTTCTTTTTCATCCAGTATCAACATGGTACCCTTTAACATCTTCATTTTCGAAAACAGATAAACAGATAATGAACATTATGTCAGATAACTTCGCGGAGAAGGTGACCAACTTCCATTCCATCCACTGCAGAAGGACGTGACCTACGTGGTGTGGCACCAGTGCCTTCGTGATTCGCCAACCGAAACCGAAGGTCGGTGGCAGAAGTAGGTGATTTGTTTCTCTTTCTTAAAACACCGATATTGGTGCGCATATCAGAAATTGTGGTGTCTCAATCGATCTTTTGACTTGATTATTGATATATCAACAGCAACAGTGGCACCCGGGTGCGTTTTATCTGCAAGCTGTAACCTCGTACTGCACCAGTTTCCATCTTCAGGGTTAGTGGGGTACTATCGTTTGTTCATGAACATTCCCTTTGACACCACTACTCATTCCATTTCATTTTTGAGCTAGCCTTCTGCTTGCTGCACATGCTAAAGTATCGAAATCCTCTGCGTCCATGAGTCAGCCCATCGACCGATGAGCCAACTTCTCAAACTTTTACGATGTGTTATATCATCCTTCAGGACTCTGCCTAGACGAGGACTCGGAGCTCTACACTTTGGATATTTTGCTGGAACACTTTTCCTGTCCTTCTCTTTGAGAACTGATAAGAGAGGAGAGCTTACCATATTTGCATTGCACTACTGTATTTGCACCACGTGTGGGACAGTACCCACCAATGGGACAGATTGAAAATCCATCTCTAACTTAGACAACCGACTTCCAATTTCCTTCAAACTTTGCAATAACATTCTCATCAATCTTGTCTACACTTGTACCAAGCATCTAAGCTGTTGCAGCTCTTTTGAAGCAGTAGGAAGGGTAAACGTGAAGAGCGGTTCTGTGAGGGACAATTTTCTGTGTAAAGTCCGACAGAACAAAGTTTGGCTGTCGGAGTTTGCCCCACCCCTGCCAAATCCCGCCTTTTACGTACTCCGTCAACTTGTCCCATTGGTGGGCCAAAGAGGTATCCTCTTTGGAGGTGAATATTTATAAGAGTATTGATCTTATTCACTCCTTTCCACGCAAAAATCAAAGATAAGATACATGTGTTTCGGCATGTCCCTGCTTGAATGAAGAGAGCTGCTTCTCTCTGCCAAATTCAGAGTTGAAAAAAGGGTGTCAAGTTTTGTCCCATTAGTGGTGCGAATATAGTAGTACCTCCACCGAGTTTCATACGCCTCACCCTGCATCATTTTGTACCCACAGGTGACCTAAAGATGCTGAAGACTTAGTGAGAAATGTACTTTCTACCACCTTGCACTAACAATCCCCAATCAATTATTAGTGAGTGCAAATGGTATAAACGAATATGTGATTGGGGAAAAAGAAAAGGAAAGAAAACACATCAAATACTTATAAGTCCGGACTAGCGGTGAAGTGCACATGTTTGGCACGGCATTCGGAACGCAATGCAAATAGAACAAACAAGTGACATCCACGGATCTCCAACAGACTTCACGCTCCTCAATTATGAGCCTCCAAGATGTATGTACAAGCTGTGATTGTGATTGTGATTGTGTTGGAGCGAAGGGTAGGATACATCGAACGATGAGGAGAGAGCAGGGAGAGAGAGATTGGGGGAGACAAATGGGTTAGAAAGCGAACGAGCTGTAGAGCAGCCGAAAGCGCCATCTACAACTATAACAGTAGGCGGAAAGAGGTCCATGGAAAGTGAGCGTGGGAAGCAATGGTCATTTATCGCCGCGGGAAGTCGCTCCGAATCTTATTTTACTGTTGAAGGTTTTGATGCTTCCGGGATCGGAACGGGACGGACCGGCACGAATTAAAATTTTTTTGTCCCATTAAGCAGCCGGCCATCAACGATGCATCAACCCACCCCAATTCACACGAGAGGTGCTGCAGGAGAAGGAGGCAGTGGTAATTTGAGTGTAACGTCGGGACAGGTGAAGGTGGTGAACATACCGAGGCAGCAAGGTGCGTGGCCACGTCAGGAAGAATCGGATGATTCACTACATTATGTTCAAGCTACTGTCTGAGAGATAGGAGCTTTCTTCTTTCTGCAATTCTGACGTGTTGCCCTGCTGTTCAACGATATACCGACTTGTACTTCGGATAGGTTAATTAGGTTATTTCTGTTGAAGTCTACGTTTATTTACTAAGGTTGAACTTGGCTTTGTTTTTTCGTGGCGCATGAGTCAATGATGTACGCTTCAGCCTTCAACGATCTTCAACCTCAGCGCTCGCAACACCTTGTTTCAAACGAGGAAGGGGCTTTGCGAGAACTGGCGGAGTCGAATGTGAGCAAGTTGCGTGGTGTGAGAGGTCATAGGTCAGGGACATAAGTCCAACTTTGATGTGACGTCCGTGGCCGCTGTACAAGAGCATGATACAACAACGATCTTTCGTGTAATCTACATATCACAAATCAGGCAGAAAGCGTCCATTATCGCCTTGCAGAACAAGAAGAGCCAGAGAAACCGCACATCCTTAAGGAAGGAGAATGGAGCGGAGAAAGCTCATCTGAGAAGAACCATGAGGTCCTTCAAACATAGACAGATTCGAAAGAGCCAGGGTCCCTTGCGAGGGACCTATGAGCTTGAGAAGGAGAAGGGGGATGACATTGGTAGGTGTGCCCAAAGCAGCCTGTAGCCACATGTCCACTTCAATGCCAGCAGAAGTCGATGAGAATGGAGAGGAAGAAAGTTGTCCAAAAGGACGAATAAGCTTCTAGCTCACAACCCAGCAGCGACGCGTGAAATCATCCGTCGAGGTGACTTCAGAGATTAGAGCCGATTCGTAACGAGCTACTCCCGCATCTGGGAGATCGAATACATCTCGACAGAAACTGTAGAAACCCCCACATGGGCTGGAGGGGGTGTTTGAGGGACCGGATAAAGAACAGGTAGCGGGTGAGGGGGAGGCGATGGTAGTGGTAGAACGAAGGTGTTCCGCTGCCATCGTCTGCGGTAGAACAAAAAAGCGAGGGCGATGGCTCCGATGGCGCAAGGAATGGCGATGAGACTTCCTTTAGTGATCCAAGTCAATCCAGAGGGACCAGGGTAATCGGAAAGGAGGGAGGACCCTGTTGTAGTATCGAAGGTGGTGGTGGTCCTCTGGATGAGGGTAGTAGAGAGTTTTGTTGTGGTAGGAGAGATTCCAGCCTGACCTGAAGGAATCATGCCGCCCGTTGTGATGGTGGTGAAGCCGGAAGCGGCGGTGAAGGTGGTATCCGAGGTAGTTGTTGTCGTTTCTGAAGCGTTCAGCGCCTCCTTGAGTTGTTCCTCTGTATATTGCGTGCACTTGTCATCACTAGCCTCCCCACTGACACAAGCCAGTTTGGGGTCAAGCCCAGCTTGGAACACGGCCTCGTAGCCTCCACATACCCCATCCGACCCTTTACATTTGCTTCTTAAAATCCATTTCAATCTCAGAAAAGAGGACGCACCACAATGGATCTTGCCCTGGCAGGTGCCTTCCGCCAAAGGAGAGCAGTTCCCCCCGATGTTCCCGACACATTTACCCCCGAAACAACTGCCCCCATCGCAGTTGCTATCAGAAAAACAGGGACTTCCTAATCCCATAAAGCTGGTCAGAGAGCAGTAAAGCAGATGGAACAACTGACCAAAGAAGCAGAATGCCTGTGATGTGTCGTGCGGATTTAGGTTGCAAAGGTTGGCATCTGGATAAGAGCCTTGTGGCGTGTTGTACTGCTGCTGGCAGCTGAGCCCTTGACCGTCGCAAGGAAAATTACCGATTGGCGTAAAGCCACTGCAAACTTCTTGAAAGAAGAGGAAGAGAGAGAAAATAGGTGTGATTCTCATGATGATGGTTGCAAATGAAAGGTGCGAGTCACCTTTAAATATTCCCTGTGTTAATTGTTGCGGCTGTGAGATCGGGTAAGCCATTGAGTTGAACTTGCCCGCTGGATGCTCCCTTGCAAACGGCCAACAAGTAAAGCGGGTTCGCTCGGTGCCAACTCGTCGGGGAAAACCTGAAGAGAAGATCATTGTATGGCGTGTGCGCGATGAGGATAGGAGACCAAATTGGGCGATTTAACGCGAAAACACCCGTTTCCCGCCAGCATTTGATCACGTCCATGTGGAATATTTTATGAGGGACCATTTTATGAGGGACTGATGTTGTCTTTCCCACAGATGCAGAGCGGATATGTCTGAAAGGGGAGGTGACAAATGCCTTTATGGAGTCTCCCCTTTTACTCGATCTTACTCAATTGAATCTTTCGCTGTTTGTCTTCGCTCTCTCGTGCCGGCTGACCAATTCTTAGCATCCAGATATCCTGGAAAACGAGATTTGGCGGGTTGGGAGCCTTGATCCAAAATTGTTGCCTTTTCGTTTTCATTTGACTGTTATCCTGACTCTTATCGTAGCTTAGGAGTTGATTGCCCTTTCATGTCCAACATGAGGAGGAGCTTCAATTTATATGCTCGACTTCATGATCAGCTCCATCGAGCCTCAGGTCACATGGGTATGCTCTCATTTACTGTACTAGAGTCCATCGCACTCGAAGATGGAGATCTCAGCTGGAGACATGTCCGTCTTCAGTAGATGATTTGGAGGTCGCCATAATCTTGCAGTCACGTTAACAGCGGAGGATGTTTTGAATAGGTTGACGTTCCCAACGCGAACCCAGAGCTCCAAGAGCCACAATTTTTACATACGTGACGTTCTCATCACCATGTGGACATTCGGCTGGACTTGTCATAGTCTCTTTTGCTTCTCCTTGCCAATTTACTAGACTACCTTCCTTTGTCGTTCGCATTTGCTTCGGCCGGTCCGGAGAAGTTCAGACCTATTATGTGATGTTCTCGATCCAACCCATCAGTCTAGTAGCGCTCTATGTGGTCCATATCGGTCGACTGGAATGCTGAAAAGTAAATGAGTGAATAGCTGTTCGGACCCTGAGCGATTGGGTCCGCTCCTCCCCATTCAGTTCCCCCAGTTGGAGCCGTTGCCCATCGTTATCTTCCCTTCTGGTGGTGAAAATACACAGCAACGGCGAATTCGATGTCATATTTAGTTTTTTGGTCGGGAGAGCAAGTCTGGTCCCATATTAGTGTTGGCATAAGCTGTCTTGATTTCTAGGAAGTATAGAGAGTGGGATGATTGGGTTGCCTTATAAGCTTCACCTTCGTGAGAGCAAGTAACAACGCCATATGCATATGACGATGCCTCATGATGGAGAAATCAACGAATTTGGGACTTGCTGGTAACCCCGGCACAAGGACGAAGAATGAGTCGCGAACCATGTGAAGTGCAGTATGGGGAGTACGGAGGAGTGCGGTATCCAGGAGAAGAGAAGGGGATATTGTACGTTGACGATCTGGACGATGAGGAGCTTGATGCGTTCATACTCGATGAAGAGGAATCCGAGGCGAAGGCGAGGGTGTGGATGGAGTTCAATCGGGATTATCTCGAGAAGTTAGCCGGTGTGTCTTGCTTTCCCGATCTCAGAATGAAGCTAATGCTGGGAAATGGGAAGAGAAACAGCGAGAAGAAGAAGAGGGCATCAATAAACCGAAGAGGAAACGAAAACCTGTCCGTTCCTTCTTCTGATTCACAGATGGTTCTGACAATTGCCCATTGTAGCGCAAGAAAAAGCTCAAACCTGGCGATCCGGCTGCCGCTGGAACTCAACAAACTACAGCAGCCGAAGCAGCGACAGAAATGATGCGCAAAAAGTTCTCTCGAAAGATTAATTATGCAGCCATCGAAGGGATGCTCGATTCCAACAATGTAATCGCCGCGATCGAGAGGCAAAAGAAAGGGTCGACTGCTCCCCTGCCATCAGCTGCCGGAGAGGAGGAAGAGGAAGTCAATTATCAAGAACATGGTGCAATGCCAGTTGAGGAGGAAGCTATGGAAGCAGACGCAGGCGGTTGGGAGGAGGGTGTAGAGGAAGAGGGATTCGATGAATACGAGTAGCAGTTGGAGGGGAGAGATCAATTCGTTTCGCCTTTCGAATCCTGCTGCCAGGTAACTAGTCTTTTATCGTCCTTAAATTCTTTCTTTGTTCCTTCGTATCAATCATACATTTGTATCTCGGCATACATCCTGAACGTTCTGTTTGAGCCATGTAGAGTACAAATTCAATGCAGAAATTGCGAATCCTTGTAACTTGAACACACAAGCTATTCACTGCCAGATCGATATTGTCTTGTTGTTGTACCAATTGGTGCCTAGGTCAGTGATCTCACTGCAAGTTGACGAATAAGCCTCCATCTGGTTCGGGTAAGCATCCGCGAACTCGCGAAGAAAAAAGGACATGTACCGACAAGAAGTTGAGCACCAGTCTAATCATCCCTTCAGCACGAAGTAATTGAGCAGTAAATAATGAATACGCACGACATAACCGCTCAAATCGCTAGCGAGAAACACAGCAGGACCAACGATGTCCTCTGGTTGGCCCAACCTTCCGAGTGGGATCCTACCTTCCATGTACTCTCTCTTCTTACTATCCTTCAAATCCTCCTCGTTGAGCTGAGTTCTACAAAGCTTATTGTTGATAAAACACCCAGCCTGGGGAATGATCAAGTACAAACCGGATAGTGCCTGGCAAAATGGCATTACACCTGATCCCATTTCCGCCTAACGCGCAAGCTGTGCTCTGCATCAAGCTAAGAATTCCCGCTTTAGTCGGCGTGTAATGTGTCTGCCCTGCTCCGCCCACGAGAGCCGAAATTGACGAAATTCCAATAATGCTCCCTCCTTTCCCTTGCAAAGCCATTTGTTTCGCTGCAGCTTGCACAGCATAAAATGCTCCGTCAAGGTTCACACGAACTGTTTTCGAGTATAACTCGGCTGGCAAGTCGAGAAATTCGTGGAATGTACAGATCCCTGCATTGGAGACCATGACATCCAACCCACCGAACTTTTCCACCGCCTTCTCGACAAGGGTGATTGAGGTGACTGGTTCCGAAATGTCTCCAGGAACTGCGAGAAGGGAAGGTATTTGGGACTGTAAGGAAGACAAAGCTTCCTCCGACGAGGGGATTGGAAGATAGTTGACACAGACATTTGCGCCATGCTGGGAGAATCCAATCGCCAGCGCTCGACCGATGCCTGTGAGACCACCTGTGATGATTGCAGTTTTTCCAAGGAGTAGTTGAGGGATTGCCATAGTTGCCCTCAAATCGATTAATCTGCGTGGAGATGAATCAGTCAGTGGACCAATTTTTGCAGAAATAGGAGGCGACGTAAAGATGAGAGACGATATGAAAGCAGGCCTACCGTGTCCAATCTAATAAATTCCAAGAGATGCAAGCTTTGGAGGATCGCTAAAGAGGAGCAATAGGTGTAAGCTGGTTGTGCTTGGGTGTGCAGCGGGCCGGAGCGCCGTCAAGCGTTGAAGGTGCCATCTGTAATGTGAGAAGAAATTTGTAGGAATAATCAGTCAAAACTGCCGGACAAAAGATCAAGGGTCAGGCACTGGAAAGAGTCCTGCGGCTAGCGCGGTGGTTGATTGGTGGTCCAAGAGTACAGACGGTGCGGAATAGGTACTAGATAGGTTGAGGTAGAAATGGAAGTTTGGTTGAGTGCTTTCGACGTGCTTTGCGCGGTGACCAAAACGTGGCGGAAAGGGGCCGCTTGCTTCGAGCTTGAATTATAGTGAAAAGGCTTCGCATCCACCCTTCACCTTTTCCGCTCCTGACATGCCTGACAGGCACACGCTCAATAGAATTGCAGTCAACGTGTTTAAAAACACTGTAATACGCACTAACAGTGCCGAATAACCATTTGCCAATATGTTGCTTTGATTGAAACCAAGGTCCAGGAAAATCAGATAATACCATAACTGGACGGAGCCTTTTCTCTCACTCTCTGCCTCCTTCATTTCGTCGAACATTAGGTTGATGTTGTAGTATTCGCTGAACCAGTTCCGGCTTCTTTCCACGCGTTGGAAGCCCGAAATCCTTCCCAGTGGTTCATGTCAAATTCATCGGTGGAAACTTATTATAAAGACTGACCATTGAGGCGGTCCTGCGATTTGAGATCGTATACTTGTTCCTGTTATTCAACTCTTTTTCCAATGCTCCCCAGGCCATATCCTCACCCTTACCCTCTTCCCCATGCCAAGTCCAATAAATGCCGCTATCATCCTTATCACCTCCAGGCACATCGTCATTTTGCCTTTTCTTCTTCTTTTCTAGCTCAACACCGCTCATTGTGTGTCCAGATTTCAGATCATCTAAAGGAGTTGTTGTTGTTAGGTTATCTGGGAAAGTGGTGCGAGTAGGCATGAGAACCTGGGACCTGCGATTTGGAGGGAGACTGCAGTCTGTGCAGACACATCAACCACGTTGCAACTGGTGGGGCAACGAGAGAACTCAACTTTTCCTGACGCTCAGTTCGTCTCTGGGTTGTGGTGTCTTAGCCAGTCATGACTCAGAATCATGTCAACTGTCCCCAACTCTGCCACAGCGAATTGCCAAACTTCGTGATGTCAGGCTTGCCCCTACGCATTACCGAAATGCACCATTTGAAGTCACGTGACCTATTTTACTGCATCATAGGATCACGTGCCTACCCGTCGCCGCTTTGCTCACATTCGTGCTGACCGCCGCCTTCCCCCATCTCACACGAATCGCCGCTCAGCAAACCTTACACATTTCGCCGGTCTGCACCGTCTCCATTATTGCCTTATTATCCTTTCTCACTTGTACTGCTCAGTATGTCTTATTTTCAAGTATTCCCTTTATTGCTTTCCTGATCTAGCTATCTTACATGTTTCAAGAAACGTATGTTACAGTTTATGGCAGTGCCTATATATACATCGAAATGTAGTAGTGGTGACCTCAGAGTATTCGATTAGGTTTACCTCCACTACAGACGCATCGACCATCGGCAACCGCACATAGCGTTTGACACGTGATGGGTGGCGATCGAAATGGGTAAATAAGTGACATGGAACCCCGCTGATTAAGGGATCCGTCGATATTGTAAACGGGCACTGGGGAAGGGTATTCAGAAACGAGTTTTGGAGAAATAAAGGAAGTGGTTGCCCCGCTGTCGATGAGCGCCAATGTGGCGTGTCAGCAATGGGAATGTGGGTGATGGAAAGCGGTTCTGAGTTTCGTTTTTGAACTGACTAGGGATGCAGTTGTCGAACATAAGTGGACTTTGTTGCACATTTTTGTGACATCTGCGCATCTTTGTCTCCAAGATGGAAAAAGCAATTTGGAAATGGGGAGTCATGTTCGGAAGAAGGGAAATCTGCGCAAAGCGGCGCTTTGTTGGAGGTGATTTTAGGTGATGAAAATGAATTGTAAGTCGGTGACAGGGACACTCCTTTCTCCTGTCACCGTCTCAAGAATCCTCATCCAGATCCAATGATTGAGCGACGCTCGTTTTCGGCGACCGGTTGGCGATTTGGGCAGATTGTCGTTCTTGTTCTACGAGACGAGTGTCGATATATTTTCCTTGTGCATGAAGGTATTGCTCTTTGCTCATGGACCTCTTGCATTCCTTCTCTCTGTGTCTGATTTTTTGGCATCTTTGACAACGGGCGATCTGAATTTCATCTCATCTACCTCCATATCGTCGGAGTCTTTAGCTTCATGAAGTTGCGAAGCGGCGATTGGTGTTATTTGGTCAAAATTTATGACCCCACTACGAGACCGCTAACTAAAAGAAGTGGGTTTTTCTAGGGCCTGACCCTTGATCTTTTGTCCGGCAGTTTTGACTGATTATTCCTACAAATTTCTTCTCACATTACAGATGGCACCTTCAACGCTTGACGGCGCTCCGGCCCGCTGCACACCCAAGCACAACCAGCTTACACCTATTGCTCCTCTTTAGCGATCCTCCAAAGCTTGCATCTCTTGGAATTTATTAGATTGGACACGGTAGGCCTGCTTTCATATCGTCTCTCATCTTTACGTCGCCTCCTATTCCTGCAAAAATTGGTCCACTGACTGATTCATCTCCACGCAGATTAATCGATTTGAGGGCAACTATGGCAATCCCTCAACTACTCCTTGGAAAAACTGCAATCATCACAGGTGGTCTCACAGGCATCGGTCGAGCGCTGGCGATTGGATTCTCCCAGCATGGCGCAAATGTCTGTGTCAACTATCTTCCAATCCCCTCGTCGGAGGAAGCTTTGTCTTCCTTACAGTCCCAAATACCTTCCCTTCTCGCAGTTCCTGGAGACATTTCGGAACCAGTCACCTCAATCACCCTTGTCGAGAAGGCGGTGGAAAAGTTCGGTGGGTTGGATGTCATGGTCTCCAATGCAGGGATCTGTACATTCCACGAATTTCTCGACTTGCCAGCCGAGTTATACTCGAAAACAGTTCGTGTGAACCTTGACGGAGCATTTTATGCTGTGCAAGCTGCAGCGAAACAAATGGCTTTGCAAGGGAAAGGAGGGAGCATTATTGGAATTTCGTCAATTTCGGCTCTCGTGGGCGGAGCAGGGCAGACACATTACACGCCGACTAAAGCGGGAATTCTTAGCTTGATGCAGAGCACAGCTTGCGCGTTAGGCGGAAATGGGATCAGGTGTAATGCCATTTTGCCAGGCACTATCCGGTTTGTACTTGATCATTCCCCAGGCTGGGTGTTTTATCAACAATAAGCTTTGTAGAACTCAGCTCAACGAGGAGGATTTGAAGGATAGTAAGAAGAGAGAGTACATGGAAGGTAGGATCCCACTCGGAAGGTTGGGCCAACCAGAGGACATCGTTGGTCCTGCTGTGTTTCTCGCTAGCGATTTGAGCGGTTATGTCGTGCGTATTCATTATTTACTGCTCAATTACTTCGTGCTGAAGGGATGATTAGACTGGTGCTCAACTTCTTGTCGGTACATGTCCTTTTTTCTTCGCGAGTTCGCGGATGCTTACCCGAACCAGATGGAGGCTTATTCGTCAACTTGCAGTGAGATCACTGACCTAGGCACCAATTGGTACAACAACAAGACAATATCGATCTGGCAGTGAATAGCTTGTGTGTTCAAGTTACAAGGATTCGCAATTTCTGCATTGAATTTGTACTCTACATGGCTCAAACAGAACGTTCAGGATGTATGCCGAGATACAAATGTATGATTGATACGAAGGAACAAAGAAAGAATTTAAGGACGATAAAAGACTAGTTACCTGGCAGCAGGATTCGAAAGGCGAAACGAATTGATCTCTCCCCTCCAACTGCTACTCGTATTCATCGAATCCCTCTTCCTCTACACCCTCCTCCCAACCGCCTGCGTCTGCTTCCATAGCTTCCTCCTCAACTGGCATTGCACCATGTTCTTGATAATTGACTTCCTCTTCCTCCTCTCCGGCAGCTGATGGCAGGGGAGCAGTCGACCCTTTCTTTTGCCTCTCGATCGCGGCGATTACATTGTTGGAATCGAGCATCCCTTCGATGGCTGCATAATTAATCTTTCGAGAGAACTTTTTGCGCATCATTTCTGTCGCTGCTTCGGCTGCTGTAGTTTGTTGAGTTCCAGCGGCAGCCGGATCGCCAGGTTTGAGCTTTTTCTTGCGCTACAATGGGCAACTGTCAGAACCATCTGTGAATCAGAAGAAGGAACGGACAGGTTTTCGTTTCCTCTTCGGTTTATTGATGCCCTCTTCTTCTTCTCGCTGTTTCTCTTCCCATTTCCCAGCATTAGCTTCATTCTGAGATCGGGAAAGCAAGACACACCGGCTAACTTCTCGAGATAATCCCGATTGAACTCCATCCACACCCTCGCCTTCGCCTCGGATTCCTCTTCATCGAGTATGAACGCATCAAGCTCCTCATCGTCCAGATCGTCAACGTACAATATCCCCTTCTCTTCTCCTGGATACCGCACTCCTCCGTACTCCCCATAATGCACTTCACATGGTTCGCGACTCATTCTTCGTCCTTGTGCCGGGGTTACCAGCAAGTCCCAAATTCGTTGATTTCTCCATCATGAGGCATCGTCATATGCATATGGCGTTGTTACTTGCTCTCACGAAGGTGAAGCTTATAAGGCAACCCAATCATCCCACTCTCTA